>CAHIKZ030004056.1:4137500-4145000 GCA_903632075.3 Acanthosepion pharaonis
CTTTAAATACGACCCTGTACCAGCCTTCTAGAAGTGGGATCGAATCTCTTTGGTTTAGAAAGAATGAATTAATGAAAATTACAATTATTAAAATTTTTTTATTATATTTTTTTTTTTTACACTGTAATGAATTTATGTTTATTTTTTATTTGTCACGACACGCGTTGGTAAAGAAAGTTTTATTTTTATATATATTGGTACTCGCTTGGAGAAAACCGCGGCTAGCTGAACTTGCAGTAGAACAAATCGGTACCCGAGAAAAAATGGGGAATATACAAAAAAGAAAGAACCAAGAACATAAAACCAAGGCGAAAACAATCGTCCAGTGTTCAAGCACCAAGTCCACACACAAAAAAAACACAAAACGAGTAAAAAGACAACATAAAGTGCTCAATACACTAGGTAAAGCAAAATCTAAGATAATCCTATGTAGCCAGGCAAACCTACTTAGATTTCACCTAAATGGATCGTCAGGGTAATGCCGACTAAAAAGAGAAATAATGGCAATAAATTTATAGCTAAAACTAAAAATAACCATGACCACGTGAGCTAAATAAAAAAAAAAAATTAATGAAGCCAAACAACGGTGCGGGGAGGGATATACTTTATTGAATGAAGACGAAGAAAGAAAATGTTCCATTATTTCCCTTTTCAGCCGGCATTGCCCTGACGATCCGTTTAAATGAAACCTAGGTAGGTTTGCCTGGCTCCTTAGGATTATCTTATATATATATATATATATATATATATATATATATATATATATATATATATATATATATATATATATTTTGTGTGTGGGAGGTGAAATATGGTTTTAAAGTATACTATATTTATAGGTAATTATTATTTTCTATATATGTATTTATTTATGGGCACGGCAGGGATATTACTTTCCCAGCCCCCACCCCCTCGTATCTGCGTGTGTCTGGTTGTCTCTGATTGTGTCTCTCTCAACGACAATGTTCTATCATCAGAATATTCGTCACGCTCAGGGCCAATTAAGAAGTTATGCCAAGCTCTGGACTTATAACTGTCAAATCAAAATTAGTCTACAATTGACCAACTAACATTATTGTTGATATATCGCTGTTCTCTTCTGATTATTTCTCACGGAGGCCCTTTTATGAATGGAAATTTTATAAAGAGACCTAAACATTATAGCAGCAGGGGGTGTCCAGCATTAGAACCAAACTCAAGAAAAAAAAACCCAATTATTATGTAAATATAATAGTAGCGTCTGCGAGAAGAGATACAAGTTGGAAACGTGCCTGATTAACGTACATAGGGACATATGGAAATGATCTTGAAGATTTGCAGGCCCATACATTATACTACAGTAAGCCTCACTCTATACAAAGTCCGGCTGCCACTCGAAGTAGAGTGTTACTATAAACTCTAGCTTATATGGCTTGGAGGGAAAGATAACAGCTAACCATCAGGACAGAATTTAAAAGCATTTCCAACAAAGCTTTCCTCGGAAGAGATATCATCATATATTGCATATATTCCAGGATATACAAAGGCTGAACGAACATCAGAAGAAAAAAATACTTGATGGAATCAGTTATGGCTGAAGGGTAAAACAACCATTGTGGGGTAAAATTAGAATAATAGAGAACAACAGTGTAAAATAAGGTGATTGAAAAACATCAGCCTACTCGCTACTTTTTAATAACCCCCTCAGTAGGCCGAGCATAAAAATGAACACCACATGGGAGCCTTTAATTTAGAAAGAAAGAAAACTATACTTAATTTTACTGCCTAATTAGACGACAGTTAGTGTAAGAATCATATAATTTAGTTTAGATAAGCAATATTGGGTGTAAGATTATATATATTTCCTTTGTCCTAAGTTAATTAAAGAATTGGTTACGCTAATCGAATTAACTGTCGAGGGTGATTTGGATTTCTATGTCTGGTAGTGAAATAACATCAAAGGATAAGCTATATCAAAAGGCCGAATTAAGAAGATAAAAGTAAAAAATACGAGTTATCTCCCCTATCATCGACTGCGTAATGAGGACAATCTATCGACATGCACTGAATGAAGTGTATAGTTTGAAATTCACTGCACGTTACAAATAGATGATAAGACATTTAGTGTACACGGAGTATACGACAGTCAAAATATCTTGGCTATAACCAAGATTAGGACACCTGCCCAAGCAAGTCCGGGCATAATAATCATAGACATTGATTTATACCCTCGCCCTTACGGCAAAAGAGACCAAGAATGTCAGTTTAGACTGAAATAATTCCTACTGATCTTCAAAGGCAGGCCAATATGCCCCAAACAAAGCAAAGCGAGCCTTTGATTGAACAAGATTTATTCGCCTCAGAATGAGAAGGGAAATTAAGATACGGCCAATTTCTCAGGTTCTGCTTTAACTAACAGGATAAGATGACACAACCTTTAAGACCGATACAAGTTTTCATTAAGTAATCATAGAACTCCGTTGAAATATGGTACCTACAAAAAGAAATCTATTAATTCCCAACATAGAGTAATTTGATATAACTCGTGACACTCAGTGAAACACATGCATATATACCTGCATGATATGTGTGTGTGTAAAAATTCAGATAAAAATAAAATTAATCTGTAAAAAGACAAAATGAGAACTTTCTTTACCATTGCGTTTCGTCCTCTGATCGCATTTATCACAGTAATTATAAGGATTTACTTTTGCAACATGTATTTATAAACACAAGTAAAATACCGTTAGGTTTTCAAAATGTTTATATTTTGAGAACGATCAAAAATATTCTTATACCTTTAAGTTATAGTCAAAGGAAACGATAGAGTATGCTAACCGATATAATTGTATACCTTATAAATGAAAGTAAGTAAATGATGTTATTGTTGGTGAAATGTTGATTTTCTGATTTGTTCATATATACATGTATAATTATTTATGTACTTTTTGATATTAATGTAAATATTCTTTATTGTCTTATTTTAATTTGATAAAAATATTTATGCATTTATTCATTTTAAATTATAAAAGGCTTTTATTTTCTTTTAGCCTTTTAAAATGTTATCGCCATGTACGTTAGTATCGGAAAGGAGTTGAAAAATAAAATCCTTACATTTACTTGGATAAAGACTATCAGAGGACGAAACGCCTTGATAAAGAACGGTTTTCTTTTGTTTTATTCATATATATATATATATATATATATATATATATATATATATATATATATATATATATATATATATACACATACATACATACATACATATATATATATACATATATATGTATATATATATATATATATATATATATATATATATATATACACACACACATATATATATATATATATATATATATATATATATATATATATATATATATATATACAGGATGTTGTAGTAAAATCCGACACTTGCCAAAAAGAAAACGAAATAGGCAATAAAAACTAAAGTTGTATATGCAGAGACCCGACAGTTTATTTAGCAACAGTTCAAGTTACATACTATATTATTTTTCAAAGTAACTGCCGCCGCCGGCGATGACCATCTGAAGGCGGGAGCGAAAAGAGTTACACGCTTTGGTGACCATGTCCTTGTCCATAGCGGCGAACGCCTCCGCAATGGCAGCCTTCAGAGAGTCGACCATGTTGTGGGCGTGCTTGTTGGTTTTGGCCTCGATGACTCCTCAGAAGAAGTAGTCAAGGGATTGTATTCAGGTGAGGAGGGCCACCACAAATCCGGCGACCAGTGGTGAGGAACATTGTTGAGCAGCCACGCCTGGGTTGTCTAGGCCTTGTGTGCAGGAAGACGTAGGGGTGTCCATCCAGTGCTTCACCACGCTCGTCAGACCTCCTGGTAGATCTCAGCGGTGACTCTCAGGCCCTTTTGAAAGAAGAACGGAGGCATGACTTCCCCCTTGCTGGAGATGACGCTAAGGGCCATGATGGAGGAGAGAAACTTCGTATGCTTCACGACGGGAAGCTTCTCGATGTTTTTGCAGATTCACCTGTCGTTCTGCCTGTTGATCGTCTGGTCCTGGATGAAATTCTTTTCATCAGAGAAGAACATCAGAATCCCGGCGGACCCGTTTTACCTCATTCAGCAAAGCCGCAGCCTTGACCTTCCTCGACTCCTTGGAAGCATTCGTGGTGAGCATGCGGTGAGACTTGCGGTAGCAGGAGTAACCAATGTCCTTCTTGATCGTTCGGCAGATCGTCGACTAGTGACATCTCATGTCAGCGCCGATCTTGGCAGAGATCTGGCTTCCATCATTGTCGAAGGTCTCCTTGACGGCATCGACGAACACGCCGGTAATAACGGCCGGAGAACGAACGTTGTGGGCTTTTCGTTTGGCAGTAAACTCGTCCTTGTTCTCACACGCCTTCCACTTCCTCCAAATGTCGATGAGCATGGTTTTCTTCAACCCAAACCAGGCCATCACTTCCGCAAGCTTCTTTCCGAGGCGAAAAGAAGCTACTACTACTGCCCTGCGCTCATATTCCATCCTGGAAAAGGGTAGAGAAAAAACGTTAGTTAGTTGTTAAACTGTCGGGTATCTGCATATACAACTCTTGTTTTTATTGCCTATTTCGTTTTCTGTTGTCAAGTGTCGGATTTTGCTGCAACATCATATATATATATATATATATATATATATATATATATATATATATATATATATATATATACAAGTTCGTGTGCACATTTAAAAATGTATATCTTTATTTGTATTTGCGATAGAAATAATCTGTAAAAATGTTATAAAGTTTAATGCACTTAAACACTGCCATGAAAACTGCCTAAAATTTGCAATAGCAACACAGATAACAAACAAATCGGACAAGTTGATCTGGCCCTTAAGAACATCATGCTCCAAAAATGAACAGGGCACCATCCCCTTGAGAAATTGTTCTATGCTGCTGCTATTGTCTGGACTAAGAAAAAGTGTAGTGTATAAATGAAAAACAAAATAGCAAATCATCAACACAAAAACGAGCCTAGCAAGAAACAAACGACTATTCTTTGATGTGACATATAAATACTAAGCATTGACCACAGAGCACTTCGACGTGGTGTGATGGTCAGCAAGTTTCTCTTACTAGATCAATTTCGACTGAGTAATGAGTTCGATCCTTACTAGGTGCTCCAAACTTTCGGAGTCATATCACATCTAAGCTACGCTTAGAAAATCATTTCAGGTGCATCGAGGCAGTGTAATGTTTAACAAGCTTGTCTCGGTAGAACATTTGCGACTGAATAGTCAGTTTGATCCTCCCTACTTTCGACCTTGTGCCACGTCTAAGCCACGCTTGGAAAATCACTATAAGCATTGCCCATAATATAATACTATCTACAAGGAGGAAGATAATGAAAAAGAATATGGAATAAATTCCGGACAACACATTTTTAAAAGTTTGAGAAAATAAAACGAAAAATCCAGGTAAAAGTTGCCCGTCTATGTCTCTTCGAAAAGAGTTTAAGACTTTTTCAAATTACAATTGCCAAAATAACCTACAGTCAAATCTTAAAGAGAAAAAATAAGATTGGAATAGCTCCTGCTTAGCAGAACATCCATGAGGAGGTGTAACTATCTTTATTTTTAATAATTTCACTCCAGGTTAGGCGATAAAGCCACTAAGATACAAGGGGGTATTGAGTGTGAAAAAAAAATCTAAGGAAATTTTAATGGGGAGAGGACAATAAAAATAATATAATTCAAAGAGACAGATGACAAGGATTGGCGTTGCATTTAAATTTTTGAAGATTGATGTTGACCGGAAAGCAAGAAGTTGAAAGAGGGTTCTAGGTTTGGAGAAGGGAAAGAACTTAGGGTTTCCATTTAGCTATTTTATCAGTAAAATTATGAGACCTAGCTTCCAATGTAGCACTGAAGTCATTTTATCAAAGAAGGAAACTGATCTGAACATTTGCCAGGGAAATATTTATAAAAGAAGCCACAATGAATCTTCGTTAAGGCGATCGGAAATTGATTGAAGCCGAGATAACTTTGCAGAAACTTTGGATTTTATCAAGCATATTTAGATACATACCAGAAGCACAATGCCTAATCTGGCAGCTACATTAAATGAAAGGGTGAATAGTAGGCTTATAATATTCAAGGCAGATTCGACTGAGAAAAACTCTAGCACGACATAGTAAAATTTTGAGTGGCAGACTTAGCAATTGACAAGATATAATTCTAATTTATACACGACAATTCATCACACTGTTTTTCGTTTTGCTAATCGTTTTTCATGGCTTCTAAAACATTCAACCTAAGGAAATATTCCTCAAATAATTAATCAAACAAGACAGGAACCGTTTTTTTTTTTTTTTTTTTTAAGAGAGAATACATATCATACCCGATTATTAGTGCAAGGTATTAGAATGAACTAATATGTAACATTGAAATATTTGGAAATATTAGAATAATCCAGAACATACATTGGCAGAAAACCGCCTGCATACGAATAGAAAATGAATCCAGTAAATATGCAAAAATAGAAAGTGGATAAGACAACGATGTGCCGTCTCACCGGACTTATTTAAACTAAAGAGTGAGTCGATACTAAGGGAATTAGATGTCCTACCAGGATTTATTATTGACATAAGATATGCTGATGACAGTGTTGGTAATAGACACGGAAAGAAAACTACAAAATCTCCCAAAGGAGGTAGAGAAGAAAAGCGATAAGAGAGAAGTAAACATAATAGACATCAATTGTAAGAAAACTGTTACGTTCTCTGCCGTGTCGGGATCCCTACGCCATTAATAAAAAGGGTATCAACGAAAAAGCGTCATTTACTTTTGGTATTCGTTTTTAATAACGGTCGCAGCTTGGATTCTAAGAGGCAGTAGTAGGACTAACGTGGCAGGTACACATGTCGCAAGCTGGTGGTATTAACATGGTTGTCAACAAAAGGAATAGCACAACAGACTAATTACCCATTGGAGGTAACTAAATCAAACGATAAATAAAATATCTGGAAATTATTTTAACAGAGGACGAAATGTGCAACACTGAAATCTGATGGCGCATTGAAATAGCGAAAGATGAATTCCAAAAGCGAAGCAAAGTATTAAAAAATAGGAAAATTTATTTAGAACCAAAGGAATGGTTACTGAACGGTTAGATAATATAATTTCTCGTCTATTGCAGTGACTGTTGGACAATTTCCTCACAGATGGGAAAGAGACTTGAAGCAACAGAAATGTAAGCGTACAGAAGGATGTTGAGAATACCATGGTCTGAACATGTGAGCAACAATGAAGTTTTAAAGAAAATGAAAATATAAAGGACATTTATACTTAACATCAGAAAAAGACAGTTGAACATTCTAGTGCATATAATGAGGAAAGAAGGTTTTGAAAATTTGATATTCACAGGACAGATTGATGTCAAAATCAGAGAGGAAAACAACGAATAGCCTAACGATATTGTGTAAATGGATGTCAGCGGAGTATTCAGGAGAAATGTGAAAAAGACAAAATTTATTAATAACTACCAACAGCA
>CAHIKZ030004056.1:4147500-4167500 GCA_903632075.3 Acanthosepion pharaonis
TATATATATATATATATCAATTATGTATACTTTGGCAGCATGTTTTCATTAAGATATGTTTCCTTGAATAATTTTAGACAAGATTTGTCTGCTTATTTTCAATAGTATCTTTTCATATTCACGGAAAAGCTTCTTAGTATATTTACTAAAAGGAAGAGAGAAAATTACCATGTTCATTAACATATGTCCGCAAATAGTTCGTTTTTATTTATTACGTTTAAAAAGTGTTAGGTCTCCTTTCTACCAGGCAGCCACCTGAAAACTGCCAACCCGGTACACTCAAAATGGAAAGTCGCAGACCCTGATCAGTCAGATCAAAAAAAAAATGATGACAGTTAAATTATTACGGCTATAGAAGACAGGGACTTCCATCGGTCTTATTTGATCCAATATTCAGCGTGTAACAGCAAAATTGTCCACATCGTGTAACAGCATAATTGTCCATCCCATAATATATCTAAAAACCACTAAACTAATTTTGTTTTTTTTTCTAGGTTTTCAGATAAGACATTTAGCCATCTTGATACCATTTGTCGTAAGAAACACTGAAAAATCGTTCGAGTGATTCAGCTAGACAGAGAAGAGGATAAAATCGATTTGTGTCACACCAGTTTTCTTCGCAATTGAGCAATAGTGAGAGAAAAATCATCATTCAAGTCTTCAGTAAATAGTACTAGCATTCATACTGTGGCTTTCATCTTCAAATTCCATTCAAGAACCTTCAAGTGAACGGGGAATAAGTTTGAAAAGAGGAAACAGTAGAGAGAAAAACTGGATCAGGAAGCCACAATGGGAAGAGGTTTCATTATTTCAACTTAGAGCTAAAGCGATCAATTAGAAAAGATCTAACTCAATCCATAAGATATTTGGCACGTGAGAGATGAGTTTCAGCTATGACAGTCCAAAGAGCAGTGAAAAAAAAGACTTGAAAATGAAATCGTACGTGAAACATCTGAGTCACCTTGTTACTCTAGGATAGAAAGTTAGAAGGTTAGAGAGGGCGAAAATCATCTTGAATAAGTTTTCCCTTGCATAATAAATATATATTTGAACTTTATTTCAGTCATGAGCTTCCGATTCTTAGTTATGATTAATTAATGATTAACATGTCATTTTTGTTTATGCTCGATTTCATCACAATTCTTGTCTTAGAGAGTAATTATAAATTATCATTGCTCAACTTAGAGACCAATAGTGTTATAAAAAAACAAAAAAAACTCGGAGAATTCCAGTAAGATATCTTTAATCATTTCTAGGATACAACGGTTCAAATCTTAATCTAACAATTGGAGAATTTTGCTGTTAGATGCTTTGAACAATTTTACTGTTTTACCAGGTGTATGTCCGGTACCTCTTGCAAAAAATCTTGATTAGATAAAACTAAAGCAAACCTTTGAACAATCCAGGGAACTACAATTCATAACACTAATGAATACTGACACAAGCCTGATGCCTAATGGGGCAGGAGGATGGATTTGCGAGCCGAGTTTTCACTTACACCCAGATACCCTTGGGAAAGGCAGAAACCTACCCCTTCTTCTTGCTACTTGTTAAATAACAGTATAAAATGACTCTAACAATTGATGGTAACCAGTATGAATTCAAAGCCATCTTACTAGCCACATTTTCCAGTCGCTATATCCTTTTTGATATATATATATATATATATATATATATATATATATATATATATATATATATATATATATATGCAGCATATTTTTCATTTATATTTACACGTTTCATTAAATAATATAGACAAGTGTTGTCTATTTATTTTATGTAATTTTTCGTAACATCTGATAAATTTAATAACATTATCGTTGAACGAAAAAAGAAATTCACAATATTGATCCATATTTTTTAATACAATCTAAGCTTTCGGCTTACTTTGTTTAATATGTTTGTAATTTACATCTTTGATAATGGCTTAAGTAAGCCGAAAGCTTAGATTATATTAAAAAAAAATATGGATCAATATTATGAATTTCTTTCTTCCTTCAACGATAATGTTATTAAACTTATCAGATGTTACGAAAAAAATTTACATAAAATAAATAGACAATACTTGTCTATATTATTTAATGAAACGTGTATATATATATATATCCCTCACACAGACACACAGACACAAACACACACACACACACACACACACACACACATATATATATATATATATATATATATATATATATATATATTACATGAATCATTCATACAAAAAACAGATTAGTGAAGTTAATGATATAAATGGCGAGAATACATCCTCGCAAACAAAGTTATTAAAATTACATTAACCCTACGAACCTCTAGATGAATGTTATGATCCCTGTTTTTAATAAATTCTACTTGTATATGGTCTTTTTTTTTTTTTTTTGCTAATACTTTCATCTGTTCATACAGACATCATCAAGCATGGAAATTGATTTGTTCTTTTAATCCATCCAGATAATAACGGGACACGAAAGATTAGATGTGAATCGAAATATGTTTTTAGAAATGTATTATTGTTAACTGTACGAAATATATATATTATTTTAATAATTATACTCGGTCGGTGGGAAAAACCCAGATAATACAATTTGTAAATAAAAAAAATATTGAACAAACCGATAGCAGGAGAAAAAAATGTCAATAAAAAAGAAAAGACTAAAAACATCCGTGCCGGTTGAAAATAATCAATCAGCACCGCAAAAGAAAAATAAACACCGACAGACTAACTTAAGTTAAAACGTAAAAGTGCGCAATACACTGAGTAGAGCAAAAACTAAAAACCTAGTAAGCCAGAACCTACCTACCTAGGTTTCCTGATTCACTTAACGGATCATCAGGGTAATACTAGTTAAAGAGGGTTGGCCAAAACGACATTTTATTAATAATAAAAAAAAACGGCCACAGAGCTAAAAAAAAAAAAAAAAATAAGCATAAAAACTAAAAAAAAAACAAAAAAACAAGACAAAGAAAACAATGAGAGTAGGCCAACAGATATTTTATTGGAAAACACTGATTATCCGTTAGGTGAAACGTGGGTAGGCAGGTACTGGTTCACCAGGCTTTTTTAGTTTTATATATATATATATATATATATATATATATATAAAATCATCCCCAGAGAGACTGTTTCGCTGTATCACAGCTCCTCAGTGTGTCTCGAAACAAACCCGACTGATTTGAAATCAGTCAGATATTTTACCTCTAGGACATCGTCGCACGACAGAAAGTTAGGGAATTTTAACGTTTTTCTCCGTACGAAATACGCCAATGGCTCGGTGAACTCAATTCATACCTGAAAAAGTAATATCCCGCATCTCTTGCAAATGTCTTGATTAGATAAATCTAAAACATTTTTTTCAAACTAATTACATACTTATTTTTACATATGAACTCATCATCAATAATAAAAAACCTCTTTCTCTGATTTTCAATAATCAGCAATATTAATCAACATACAAAACGTCTGCTTGTATTAACTGCTGCCTCCATAATTATCAAAGTCTCTTTGATACAACATAGTAGTCATAAAAATTAGTGTGTTTAATTAATGCTTCTAAAACAGTTTTCTCTAAGGATTTCTGTAGTTTTAAACGAACAGTAATAAGGAATTTCGTAATCACATCATTAATGAGCAAATACAATTATTTTACGCAAAATGTATCATGTTAATATATGTAATGAATTCTGATTTAGAATACTCAACAAAAATTCCATTAATACATCGTAAACAGTTGCTCAACAAACGACAAAGCAATGAAAAATATAATTTTCAGATATAAAAATTAGATTCTTCTAACGTCTTCGTATATATGCACATACATCTTGTATTTACGCATTTTTATGGGTATTCAGGAAGCAAAGGTTCGTTAAGGCAAATGCTATTAAATCAACAGAAATTTTGTGTTGATTAATTTTACTGATTGACTTTTCCAAATTAAGAATAATTCCTCCCAGGCAAGGAGGAAATTCTATCTGAAATTATCAGAATTTTATTTTCGAAGAAAAAAAATATGGTCCAAGTTTGCGACTTTCTTATGACATTATCAGAATAGTTAGAAAAAAACGTTGAGTTTCGTTGAACTAGTGAGTGCTCTGACGTCGGCAAAGTTTGTGACGTCAGCAATAAGTGTTCTGACGTGTACATTTTCATTTTTTAATATATTTAATTGAGGATGCGGGCGCTTAATTTATATTTTAATGTTTTTATTTATTTATATTTGTCTTTGTTGTATGAGTATTTATGTATGCGTCGCTAAATGAAACATATAAGTTCTCAAAATTAATTTGCTTCAGAATCCCTACTTTGGTCAGGCTGAGACATACTTAGCAACGTATCGTAATGAAATCTTCACAGGGAATTAGAAATTTTCTTATCACCCATTTAATTAAAATCATTTTGGAGAAAACGGAAAAAAAAATTATAGCAATTTCTTTATTCCCCTATATCGACGTTTAATTTTAATTCTAAAGCCAGAAGAAGATTTTTTTATAGAAAGATACACAAAAATGTAGTTAAAATGTTGGAAATGCGATTAATACAAAGGTTTTTTTTATTGAGACGATGCTTCAGGTAAGAATGGCCCGATAATGGTTTATTTTTTCATTACTTTTTTTCTATTTTCGAGAAGTTTTGCAAACACATTAAATTCCATTTACGAAAAGAAAACATTCAATTATTGAATTACCGCCCAAATGCATAAGTATTCTTGTCAGAGGGAGAGATAGATAGTGAGATTGTGTGTCTATGTGTATATGGGAGATTACGTCTATCACTGTGAGTGAGAAATAAATTGTGTGTGACCTCATGCGAGAGATAGAGAGAGGGTGAGTATGGCCGAGAGAGAATATGTCTGGGGCTGTGAGTGCGTGTGTGAAATCGAGTACATGATTACCTTTGTTTGAATTAAAGAGATTATATGTGTGACAGAGAGTGTATGTGTGAGAGATATTCTGTGTGTGTGAGAAAGAAAGATGGAGAAAGAAAGACAGTGTGCGACAATGAGAGTGTGTGGGTGTATGCATGTGAGTGCATTTCTTTACGTACATGTTTAAGAGAGACGTAGTGTGTCAGTGTCCATGTGAGTGTGAATGCGTGACAGCGAAAGTGAATGGGTGTGTTTGATTTTATGACAGAGAGAGAAAGAGAGAGAAAACAAGACAAAGAGACGACAAAACAAGAGAGAGAGAGAGAGGAAAAGAGAGAGTGTGAGAAAAGACAAAAGAAAACATGTGTAAGAGACTTAGTGTGTCTATGTGAGAGTGAATGTGTGACAATGAGAGTGAATGATTGTGTGTAATTTCATGCCAGAGAGAGAAATAGAGAAAGAAAAGATAAGAGAGAAAAAGAAGACAAGAGAGAGAGAGAGAGAGAGAGAGAGCGAGAGATAGAGAAGACAAGAGAGATAGATAAGAAAAGAGAGTAAGAGAAGACAAAAAGAATCTATCTATCTATCTATCTATCTATCTATCTATCTATCTATATATATATATATATATATATATATATATATATATATATGTACCTATTCACCTGTCTATCTCTTTTTTATCTGTGCAGCTGCACGCACACGTGCATATAGTGGTTGAGAGGGAAACTCGTTTTTAAGATACGGGATTTTAAAAAAAATGGATTTAGGGAATGGATTAAGCAGAAAAAACGAAAGGCAAATTTGGTTAAAACGAAAACATTGTGAAAATAGCCATTAACAGAAAGATAAGCAGAGGTAAAATAAAACAAAGAGCAAAAACATGGAAGAATATAAATGAGTTCGTTGTGATTATGATTTTCTTCTTTTTCTATGTGCCGTGTCCATTCGTGACATGCGCAGTCGTGGCTATCCACAACTCTCGTGTCTTCTGTAACTCTTTGTAAGTTTTGTCGTTATGCTATCCTTCCTAGTCCCTGTTCTACCAACTATGTACACAAGCTTGTTAGTTAAGTCATTCGCTGCTTTCGTCTTTTCCTCTTTACTGTAATATGTCCCGTGAGTGTTAAATTCTCCAAGCCCTCTTTCCTCATTGTGTACCCTAGAAATATTGATTGTCAGTTTATGATTTTAAATGCCCTTTTTGTTTCAATTTTCCATAAACATTTGTTGTTCAAATGAATTTTGCGGAAGGATTAAATAGTGAAAACGAAATGTTAATTTTGATTGTGCAAAATAAATTACGCTTTAAGAAAAAGTCTGAAACAGAAGATATTTTTTTTTATATCTGCTTAAGTAGATTAGAGGCTATCTGTTTTTTTATATCTGTTTTGGCAGAAGTGAATTTGATTGTCTAAAATAAATTAAGCTTTAAGAAAAATATGAAACAGAAGATATCTGTTTTAGATTTGTTTTAGCAGATTAACGGGTATCTGTTTTATATCTGTTTTGGTTGAAGTGTCAAATAAATCATGCTTTAACAAAAAATCTGAAACAGAAGATATCTGTTTTAGCAGATTAACGGGTATCTGTTTTATATCTGTTTTGGCAGAAGTGTCAAATAAATCATGCTTTAACAAAACATCTGAAACAGAAGATATCTGTTTTAGCAGATTAACGGGTATCTGTTTTATATCTGTTTTGGCAGAAGTGTCAAATAAATCATGCTTTAACAAAAAATCTGAAACCAAAGATATCTGTTTTAGCAGATTAACGGGTATCTGTTTTTATAGCAAATAAATCATGCTTTAACAAAAATCTGAAACCAAAGATATATGTTTTAGCAGATTAACGGGTATCTGTTTTATATCTGGCAGAAGTGTCAAATAAATCTCGCTTTAACAAAAAAATCTGAAACCAAAGAAGATATCTGTTTTATATCTGTTTTGGCAGAAGTGTCAAATAAATCACGCTTTAACAAAAAATCTGAAACAGAAGATATCTATTTATATCTGTTTTAGCAAATTAGCGGTTATCTAAATCATATCTGTTTTATATCTATCTTGGCAGATATCCGGTTAAACAAACAGCAGTTGTAATATATATGAGTTTTAATGGATTCCTATTTTATGATTGGTTGGTTCGTTAATTTAAAGACAAGCGTTTGCATTAATAGATAAATACAGTTGAGTCAAGTTTAGACTACAATCGAAACGATAATTATTGGTCGCGTTTAAAAGCGACTATGCAAGTCTCCGCTCAGAAAGTGGCTACTTTTAGTGGAAGGATTTTACTCCTCTGCAAGAAGAGTCAGTTCACTCTACTGAAAAGAGTAACAGTCGGTAGATGCTAAACTCCACCGCCAGGGTAACTATTTTAAGAGGAATGTGTTTTAATAGGTATCTAATTTAACACAAGACATGTTTTAAGACAAAAAAAATACCGTTTTTAATAGCTATGTATTTAAATATAATTAAATTTTAATCGATATGTGTTTTAACCGATGACGTGTCTACATTAATAGATATCTTTAGTCGATACATTTTTAAATTAGGATCTGCGAGGAAGGCCATAATTTTTGCGGTTTATCAAACGAATGTGTATCAAACAAGTAAATTATAAAGAACTATGTTGTCATTATAGAAGTGTTTAAATAATGGCAGTCTTTTGAAAATAGAGAAACATAATCAATTTAAATGTCTTTAAAGACATCAAAGTCTAACTCATCAGATCCTAAGGGTAAATGCTCAATTAAATTATAAATAAAAGTTTTCTTCACTGACTACTGAAATATAATATATATATATATATATATATATATATATATATATATATATATATATATATATATATATATATATATATTATTTTTTAAGTTTTATTATAGGTTTGAAGCTTAATTTCTTAGTTGGGAGAAGTGATTCGTGTCCCCAGGCATCATATAGATTAATGGTATATCGTAAACATTTTAAACATATACAGCGCGCTGTTAATCAAGGATATCTTCATGAGTGTTTACTCTATCTACCCCCAGCTGATGATTTACTATTATATAAAATTTAATTATGAATTCAATCTTTGGTAAAAAGTGATACTCGTCAAAAAAGTAACAACTAAATTAAGAGAGCACAATAAAATTTACATAAAACGAAAATGTTGGCCAAATTAAGATATAAAATATTCGAAACATTGACCTTTAGCTAACCTTGATTTGATATATAAAATATAAAAGGCTTCAACACTAATATTCCATGGTTATAATTTATTACATTGGAATCTTAATCACGATCCAATTCTTCAGACGTTTTTTTTTTGTTTTTTTTTTTAATTTGTAGGTCTGATGAATTGGATCGTGATTAAGATTCCAATGTAGTAAATTATAACCACAGAATATTAGTGTTTGAGTCTTTTATATTATATTCTTATTTTGTCCTGGAGATTGAGTTCTACCTAGATTCTATCCTTTTGGGAATTTATATATATATATATATATATATATATATATATATATATATATATTGACCACTATCCACTATATTATCAATATCTATATCTATCTCTCTCTCTCTCTCTCTCTCTCTCTCTCTCTCTCTATATATATATATATATATATATATATATATGTGTGTGTGTGTGTGTGTGTTTGTGTGTGTAGTAGATTCTAGTAATATAAATTATTAAAACTCATCCACAAAAAAAGCTCAATGTATTTGTTATTACAGAGGAAATACTGTTAAAAAATAAATTCCCAAATTGCCTAATATGGGGAATAGGCGTACTTCAACCGACGAAATTCGTCAGTCTTATTCAACCCCGCTATAGACATTGTTTGGGAATTACAAATTTAACGGTCATAAATACAAAAAAAAAAAAAAAAACGTGGAAAAATTAATATAGAACTTATCCATTTCAATGTGTCAGTCAGACGAAAAAGCCGGATAAGGTGAAAGGTATTGATTTTACAGGGAAGAATTTTTTTATAAAATTAAACCTGGATATTAACCTTATGACATTAAATTGGGGTTATACGAAGAATGAAATAATAATTTGAAACTAAGAGAGGAACAAAAGGGATTTAAAAAATTATATAAAGTTATATTTAAAACTATAAATCTTACTTAAAAATCGAACCTGTATCCTATACGGAACCGTCATATAGCCTGACGTGCCTTAACCGATTGAACCACAAATAAACATAAAAATTGTCTTAAAAAATAATTGTCGAAATTTGCCCATTTCATAATGTATGACGTCATTTGTTTACATTTGGCTACGCATTGAGAAGATATTAATGAATGAGAGAAAATCAAGGAGAATTGTGTTTAAAAACAGTAAAATCGACCGTGTTAACCGATCGCTCTTCTGTGGCCCAGTCGGCTATAGACAGTTCTGTCTATATTTCTGAGATGAGGTATTATGTACAGTATTTACATTAGTCGGACTATTGTCCTCATCTTTGTCGCCATATTTGTCACAATTGTGACAAATATGGCGACAAAGATGAGGACAATAGTCCGACAAATGTAAATACTGTATAGACAGTTCCGTATAGGATACATGTTCGATTTCTGTCGGAGGACGCATATTTTCTATGAATATTTCTCCGACATTCAGGCCAGTAAGTGTTTTTAATACTGTTTATTATAAACAGAGCATTTACTTAAATATTTGTATCTATAAAAAGAACGTATAAATATAAAAAAATGTCTTAAATACTGATATTATTTAAATGCCGGCGATAATAATTTAAAAATCTATATAATTGCGCAGTTCCAATATACGTTTTGGTCTCGGCCCTCTTTGAATAGCATTAACCCTATCCTGGGTTGGATGAATTTCTTTGGAGTCAATCCTTTGACCCAGATACCAATTGACAACTTCCTGAACTCACACTTCTCATTTCAGGGCGGAGGCCCACATCTCGTTGTCTCTTTATAGTTAAACGCAGATTTTAGTTATGTCCTTCCATTAAAATGTCGTCGATATACGCAGCAGTCATTGGCATACCTTGAATTGGCTGGTCTAGAATGCGTTAAAAAGTCCCTTTGAAAACGGCAATTCCAAAACACAATCTGGTTTAGCGGAAAGAAGATCATCATGAATATTTATAGAAGTTAGTTCTTGTGACTGTTTCTCCAAAGGAATCTGCAAATATTCACCACTCAAATCGAATCTCTTAAAACAATGTCCGCCCGAGACTTTGAAATACAAGTGACCTATATTTGGAATAGGGTACTTGGAGGCCCATTCAGAAAAAAATAACTGGTTTGACAACAGAAGTAGCAACCATACGATCCAGTACGACCTATTCTCGGAGTGTCAACGGTACTGATCGAGCTTTCAATAAACGAAGGTCCCTCTTATGTTTGTCGTAGCTTCGCTCTTGCGACTTTCAAAGTGCCTAAGCCTGATTTAAAAAGCCCATAAAATTCTCGCTCCAAGTCGGTCCACGTGATTTGGTTACAAGTAGCCAATAGATTAATTGCTAATATTTCTAACCAATCCCGTCCAATAAATTTGGATCCAGATTCGGTTACAACCAGCACTCTTAAATTATACGGAAAGGTCCAAAAATCTTGACAGCCTTACATAATATAATTTTCTGTTTCAACGCTTGTTTGGGTATTATCAAGGAGAGAGTTTCACATGAAAGATAGAAGAATGCCCACCAGTCGAAGGACGCCGTTCGGAGAGCCAGTGCAAAATTCAAATAAGTGCCGCTTCGTAAACTATCACACAGTACATTGCGCCGCATCATTTTTGCCACGAAATGGTGTATGGCAGCGTCAAATAAAGTGAATAAACTGAATTCCGTACATGTGTTTTGTATTACTGTACGTTCTTCCATTTTTTTTTCATTATTTTATGATAGGGGGTGACAGAAGTTTCGAACCACACTGTTGCTTTTCCTCAGGTGTTTCACAATGAGGTTGGCAACTTCCCTAGACTCATTAATATGCCTGGAATAATTACGCAATTTTTGTATTAAACCTTTAGTAAACACTACATTATTTACTTCATTGAATTACTCCTCAGTTAATAGAGAAGCTGGACACTCGGTATCGATTTCTGTTTCATAACTGATCACATTTGACTAGAGTTTACACGTGTTAGATTAAGGTGCTTTCGAATTAACCCTATATAATGATTTATCCAGTGTGTTTTGTTTCTGTACGTAGAAAGACTGCATTGCCTGTTTTTTTTTTTTTTCATTGTCTTGAAAAATGCTTGTTTTGACAATTAAAAAAAATTGTTCCATGCTGGACACTGCATGCGTTTTCATGCCATTCTCACCCACATCCAAAACAAACATTTTCCTTTATTGAAATTTCGTAGAACTCTAAGTGGTCATAGACATTTTTTGTGTATCGTTCCTACTTCTATTATCAATGTTTGTTACGTCAGTAGCCGCCAATTCCATAGCCTGAGCGACTTTAAAAGCATTTCGAAGTGACATTTCCTCAGATAACAGTTTTTTTTAATGGTCTCATTATCTAATCTACACACAAACTTGCACCGTAAAGCTCTTTCTAAAAACATTCCAAATTCACACATCGACGACAAAATGTTAAAGTCGAATAAAGAAATGTGACCCATGCCTCCTATTTGTCATCAAAGCCGGTGACTCTCTGCGATGACAAGATGTTTGGTCATGACATGTTCTAACAACAAATGCTTAATTTCATCAATAGCTGTATTACTTGGTTTCTGTGGTGCACATAAATCCTCCAAGACTCTGTACGTCTTTTCACCTATGGTGCTGAGAAAGCTAGCTTTACATTTTATGTCTGTTTGCTGACCCGGAAATATGTCGTTCGCTACGAATAAATGTTCCAAACGGTCATGGTACGACGAAATATATCCAGATTCAATGCAGAATTTTTCTAAACGTCCGTGTGTTGACATATTTGCCTAAAAGATCTCTCCGCTTTGTACAAATTGTCACTTGTTAGGGGTGTCTGTAAAACACCGACAACGCAGTTCCATCTGATGACTTCTATTTTCAGAAACAATACTCCTGCTTTTTTTTATTCACACATAAACAGTATGTCTGCCTATATTTCTGAGATGAGGTATTATGTACATTATTTAAATTATTCGGACTATTGTCCTCATCTTTGTCGCCATATTTATCACAACGTTTCCACCGTTTTACGCTCCGGCCTTCTTCAGGTGGTTAGAATTTCAAACTTAACCCTTTATTTCGCTCACTGTGGTAGACTGTTCTAGTTCCACGTGCCATGTTTGATGGATGTCAGTTATCAGTTATCTCCTGCTAATTTCCCTCTGAAAGTTCTCCACTGCCTTAACCGGGTATTGAACTCACACTCTTTGGGTCCTGTAACTAGATCTAACCAACGCCTTTATCCACTGTGTCATGTGTCCTCAAGATGAGGACAATATGTAAATAATATAAACAGTATTATTGACAAGGTACTTCATTGTCTGAACAAAAACTGAAATGGTGATTCCATTTCTTTACACACACACACACACACACACACACACACACACACACACACACACACACATATATATATATATATATATATATATATATATATATATATATAAAAGTGAACATAGAAGTCAACACTTAGAGGCGACAGTCTGTTTCATGCTATATGCAATCGTCAGGCCACACCCTCTATCTATGATATTGAGCACTTTATCCCATAAATATAGCACACCTTAAGACTATATTTCTTCATATATATATATATATATATATATATATATATATATATAGAGAGAGAGAGAGAGAGAGAGAGAGATGTCATATGAAGTGTATGCCTGAAACAAAATACCTGGGAGGAGCTGGTTTCTCCTTCTGCTACTTCCTTTCACCCCCCCCCCTAAGGATTTGTAATATGACCTGAAGATCGCTTGAGATGGGAAAACTAACAGACACCGGGCAATGCAGATTTCTTATATCCAGTGTCTCTCTGTTTTTTCTTTGTATAAACACACATTCAAACAAACATACACACGCACGCACACACACACATAAGCACACATACACACAACTACAACAGATGCTTGGAACACAATAACATTGTTGGACAGAAAAGTATTAATCGAGGAAGGATTGTTTTTCCTGCACTGTTTCCACTGTTCACTATGCATTTTTACCAACGATAAAAAATTGCATACGTCCCATGCTCATAAACTTTATTTGTCATGTGCATCACTTTCACATTATTCAGTGTCTAGCTGTGCTCCAATCCATTCTTTTGTCTCCGTTAACGCCCAGTAATAGTTGATATAAGATATGACAAAAGCATAATCGCTTGCATTATCGAAAAGTCTCCATCGGGGTGCACCTAAAAGTGTGTGAGTGCATATTTTTTTTTTTAAATGAGAAAAATATCGGGGAAAAAATACAAATAATATATTATCTCCATGGTCGCCTATCATCGGCAAAAAAAAAAGATTTTTTTATTAAAATTTTTTCTAAACCCTCTTATAAAGATATATGTGCTTATTTGAAAAAGGAAAAATGTCATACAAAAAAGGGTTATGTCAGCTTTCACCTTTTTAGCAGCACATCGAAAATGTTGTGCCTTTTGATCTTCCATAGGGAGATAAAAGATTAGTTTGAAAACACGACGAAGGGTATAAAGTAGAAAATAGATAATGGCAGAAATAAAGACAACCAAAATTTAAATAAAAAGAAACAGGGAACAAAAGAAAATAGATGTGTGTTTTTGTTGTTGTTGTATTTATTTTTCTTCTTCTTCTTCTTCTTCTTCTTCTTCTTCTTCTTCTTCTTCTTCTTCTTCTTCATATCTTCTTTCCTTTCTTCCCATTTTTCATTACTCCTCCTCCTTCTCTTTCTTCATATTTTTCTTCTCTTTATTCTTCTTCTGCAACTTCTTTTTATACTTTCTTCTTCTTCTTCTTCTTCTTATTCATTCTTATTTATTTTCTCTTACTTCCTATCTTTTCCTCTGTTCTTTTTTCGTATTTCTTAATTTTCCCTTTCTTCCTATTTTTCTTCTTTTCATTTTTTCTATTTCTTTTTGTTCTTACTATTTACCTTCTGCAGCTTCTCCATTTCCTACTTTTCTTCTTCTTCTTCTTCTTCTTCTTCTTCTTCGTTTCCTATCGGGATATTGACGATCATGGCTAATCACAACTTCCTGTCTTTTGCAGATCTGTTGTTACTTTTGTCTTTATGCTATCCCTTCTAGTCCCTGTTCTTTCTTCCATTTACACAAGCTTGTTAAGTAGGTTATTATCTGCTTTCCTCTGTCCCTCTTGCCTTCAATATGTGCAGTGAGTGTCAAATTTTACAAGTCTTCTTTTTTCATTCTGCACCCTCAAAATATCATTGCCTCTGTAGGAAAAACAATTCTTTTCCCTTGGGTTGGACGCAGGGGAGTTCAGACCCTTTAAAGAGGAGAATTCTTCTTCCCTTTTTTGCTTCTGTTTGGGGAACTGTTAATGCCATCTTAACCACCAGGGTGTCCACCCGCGTGGAAAATGGACCACACTTACAAAGCCTAACGTTGAACGAAAAGTCATTTTATTCACTTTGCTAAGGACGGTCAAAGTACAAAAGACTGTTATGTTTATTTATGTGTTCGTTTTTCTGTCAAACATTCTCGTCGTATGTGCTTTATGAACAAACATTTGTTTTAGAACATGTGTAAATCTTTTTAATATGTGTATGTAAGTTGTATTTGCTTTATTAAATGTTTTGTTTATTACGGGCGTGTATCTCATCTTTCCGTATTCATACTCAGTGTTCATGTGTCAATGGCTACACTAATGCTAATATTAGTACTTGGTGTATAGGAAAGCATTATTCTTCCTAGCACTAAATAGCCGGTAAATTATGGCTGGCTTATAAACGATACTAATACCTCTATTTGTTTCTATTTTCCTTAAAACATACATATTACTCACATGTTCAGGCTATGGTATTCTCAGCATCCTTCTGCAGAACATAATTTTTGTTACCTCAATCCACTTCTTCACAGCCAGATAGGACGACTGATACTGCATAGCATTTCAACACTCCTTTCAGTGTTTCTAACAAAACTTTCCTGTTATTTTTTTATCCATAGACTATGTAAAACATTTTTAAAAAAACTTGTGAGAAGTTAGGACAGAAACACAAACAACAAAGACATCAGTATCAGTATTAATCTCAATACAAAAAACGATAGATATCATAAAAAAAAACAAATATCTTTAAAAGCTAAATATATCCTCGAATCTTAAAGGAGAAACTGCCACCTAAGGGTGTAATTAGCCATTGATTCACTTCAGCCTTACTATGCTTGTATATGTGGACAGTTAAGTGCTGCTGTAGGTAGAGTAATCGAAAGGTTTCTGAATATGATTTACTATTAAAAGAAGACATTTTTGGCTTGAGGATATTATATATTTTAGCAGAGACGATATAATTATAATTTTGTGTAATTACATAAACTTGGGATAATCACACTTGGTTCCATATTTCAAGACGATCGTGATACAGATGATGATCTTTCCTTAATTTGTTTTAATAACGCCTAATTTTAATACACGGAATCGTTAGTTCTTCCATATATCTATAGATATATACAAGTACGCGCATGTGTCTATCCTAAACCTGTTTCGTGATTGGGAGAACAGTGTTCAATATAAGATAATAATAAAAAATTAATAAAGCTTAAACGTTATTTACATGAATAAAGCCGATATAATTATTAGGCCTTTTACCGAATTAAGTTAAAGCTGGTATGCATATTGTTGTGGACCCCGCGTGAAAAATAGGTATCCAATAAATGACAAACGCAAGTATTTAAGCTAAGAAATTAAATGTATTTACACAAAATACAAAAGGTAATGCTGTTACTAAAATCCAGGAACACGGTTAGTAGCAAATACAGATAGATATATACAGTCTCGAAGTAGGACTTCCTTAGAGTCTACGTTCTTGTAACTGACTTCTACAAGAGGGTACCTCACTCTATCCGACTACTGACACTCACAGTCGACTACCATACGACTCCGGTACGACTCATCTTCTCTGCCTGACTGTGGCTATTTTATGGCAGCAGGACGAGTCCATTATATCCGAAAAGGGTGGACCCCATAACACCCCCCCTCCTTAGATCCCCTTTTGGGGGGAGTTAATATTGTTGTCTCTTGTGGTTGATGATTAGTGGTTCGATGAATTTTCTTTTCCTATTTGACCTTCTCATTACTGTATTTTCCTGCGGTTTTTGTATGTCAAACGCTTCAAAGATTGTATCCATAGCGTCGTCATCTTCTGCGGTTGACGAGCTTGGTTCCTCAATTCGTCTTTTTTGTAGCTGGTCGATATCTCTTCTGTGCGTGAACTTTTCGCCTTTTATGGTATACATTAGATTTCCGATTCTATTGATTACTGTACCCGGCTCCCAGTACGACATATTGTTTCTAAATTTTTTTAAATAAACCCGTTCTCCAGGTTTGAATGATCTCTTTCGCACCATCGGTGTATATTGATTTTTGCTCTTGCCCGGTAATAGTTTATCAAACACCGATCTTATTTTCCGCGCGAACATTAATTCTGCTGGGGAAAGACCCGATGGTGTGTTTGCGTTGGGTGTTATCTTATATACTTGTAGAAATTGCTGTAGAGCTTTTGTCGTCGGTATGTCCTCAGCTTTTTTTAGTGCTCTTTTCAAAGTGTCGACAAATCACTCGGCTTGTCCATTTGACCTGGGATGGTATGGCGCTATCCTAATATGTTTTACTTGGTACATCTCGCAAAATTCTTTAAAATCGCTGGATGTAAACTGTGTGCCATTATCGCTTACTACGCAATCTGCGACACCAAATCTAGCAAATAGTTCAATTAAACAATTTATGGTGTTTTCCGTTGTTGGGCGCTTGAATCTGGCAACCTCAGGCCATTTGCTAAAACTGTCTATTGTTATTAGGTAATAATAACCTTCAATGGGTCCTGTGTAATCCACGTGTATTCTGGACCACCGTCTGTCTACTTTAGACCATGGCTTTTGTATAGAGGGTGGTGCCTTCGCCGCAGCAGCACAACCTTTGCAACTTTCCACCATTTGCGTGATATCATCGTCCATGTTCGGCCAGTATACGAAACTTCTCATGAGTGCTTTCATCCGGTTTTTTTCCGGGATGTCTTAAGTGGAAATCTTTTAAGATCCTTCTTCGTAGTGATTTTGGTATTACAAATCTCTCATTATACAACAATATGTTGTCACAGATTGAGAAACTCTCTGCTAAATTCTTCATTTTGTCTTCTATTTTTTTCTTGGTCCCCTAATAAAATCGTCTCTTTCTGCTTCTCGTCTTATTTCTAGCAGCGTTACAGGTAGTTCCTTTATTGTATTAGTACTTTGCTGATTTCATCTTCCGCTTGTAATGTGGCAATTACCGACTCTTCTAACGGTTCGCTTTTTGTAGGTATTAATCGCGATAGTCCGTCAGCATGTCCGATTTTCTTTGATGGTAAGAATTGCAGTTTAAAATTATAGTTCAGTAACACAGTTCCCCATCTTAAAAGTCTGTTCGCTGTGTAGACTGGTAGGCCTTTTTTCGAACCAAATATCGTAAGAAGTGGTTTGTGGTCCATTTGAAGTGTGAACTCTCTCCCATATATATATATCTGTGAAAACGCGTTACTGCAAAAATTATGCCTAATGCCTCCTTTTCAATCTGTGAATAATTTCTTTCCGCCGGTAATAATGATCTAGATGCGTGTGCCACGGTTTTCTTTGTGCCGTTCGGCATCTTGTGTAAAATACACGCACCTACCCCATGTGAGCTCGCGTCACTTGCAATAATTATTTCGAGTTCGGGATTAAAATGTGTCAGTGTTAACTCTGACGTTAATTTCTGTATTATTTCTTTGAACGCTTTTTTACAATCCTCTGTCCAATTCCAGTTATGCTCCTTTTTTAGTAACTCATTTAATGGAGCCCTCAGTTTATGCATATTCTCAATGAATTCGCCATAGTAATTAGCTAGGCCCCGGAAACTTTGCAGTTCTGCAATATTTTTTGGTTCCGGCATATTTTTGATTGCCGATGCCCTCTCTGGGTCCGGTTTCCTGCCATTTTCATTTATTATTTGACCTAAATATTTTATTTCATTTAGGAAAAATCACACTTTTCTCCTTTTATTTTGTGTCCTTCAGCATTGTCGCTCTTAATTAAAATATCATCCAGATAAGCGGTCGCAAAATTCTGGCCCGTGAGCATTGTGTCTATTGTTTGCTGAAAAATTGCAGGTGCAACTTTTATTCCGAATGGTAGTCTGTTAAACTTGTACAACCCTTTGTGCGTATTAATGCAAAGGAT
Source organism: Acanthosepion pharaonis (assembly GCA_903632075.3). Lineage (NCBI taxonomy): Eukaryota > Metazoa > Mollusca > Cephalopoda > Sepiida > Sepiidae > Acanthosepion > Acanthosepion pharaonis. The sequence goes on from CAHIKZ030004056.1 coordinate 4,165,679, forward strand.
TTTCGTACTCTCTTCTTGTAATGGGATTTGTAGATAAGCCTCACTAAGATCTATTTTTAAGAATATCTTACCGCCGTTGAGTTTTGTAAATATCTCCTCTGGGCTCGGTAGTGGGTAATGGTGGTCCTTTATTGCCTTGTTGAGTCCTGTCGAAAAATCTGCGCATACGCGAATTTCTCCCGACTTCTTTTTAACGTAAACCACCGGCGCAGCCCACTCACTAAACTCTGTTTTAGATAGAATCCCAATTTGTTCAAGTCTCTCCAATTCTCTATCTATTTTTTCGATAGTTGCAAACGGGACATTTCGCTTTTTTCTAAAAATTGGTTGGACGTTTTCTTTCAATTCTATTTTGGCCTTAAATTTGTTACATCGTCCTAACCCGCTTGAAAATACCTCAGGAAATTACTTGTATAATTCTTCCTTCAATTTTATGGTATCTGATTGTTCAACCTCTAACTTTTTGCAAAACGAGTTAATAGGTAGGTCCCAAACGTTGAATTTCTGCATCCATCGATACCTACTAAGTTTTCAGTATCTTTCATGACGTATATCTTCAGTTTTTTTTTGTTTTGCCGTGAAATTTAACATTCACTATTATTTCTCCCTCAAATTTTATTCGTTTTCATGTAACCGATTTGGCAATTTTTTGAGTGTGTAACATCGTAGGTCTATTGAGATTTTTCCATGTCTGTAAGTTGATTATCGTGAGGTTGGAACCCGAATCCAATTGTAATTTAATCTTTTTGTTTAAAATTTCCAGTTCTACATATTTTCTTACATTGTTGTTGTCATCATTATTCATCCTTATTATTCTATTATTATCTTTTCTATTTCTACATTGGGATGCCTTGTGGGCTTTTTTTCCACATTCATGACAGTTTTTATATCTGAAGCGGCAATCCTTGTTCCAATGTAATCCTCCACATCGATAACATGCTGCTGGAGGGGGCTTATATTTGTTTCGATATTCGTCATAATTTGTCCTGTATGTCGTAGTTTTTCTCTTATCATAAAATTTTATTTTTCTTACTGGGGAGGGTGAGAATCTTTTTTCATTGTCATAAAATTTTAGTTTTCTTTCCGGGGAGGGTGATGAACGTAGACTTTTGTTTAACTTACGTATATGAGAAACAGCCGATTCTTCAATGTCCTTTGCGTCTTTCTTAATGCTTAAACATCTCTGGCAATCTTCTGATAATTGCTGTAATGTTAGACCCGGTTCATTTTGTAATTTTGCCAGCATTCTTCTACGTATTTCGCTGTCTTTTGTAGAAACTAGCCCTTGAACAAATATGAGACATTTAAAAATATCCGGGTTTGAAATCGTCAAAATGTTTATTTACTATTGCGGCAAACGTGGAATAATCCTCATTATCGCCCTTTACCAGGTTAAGGCATTTCCACCTCCTATGGAAGAGTGATGTTTTGGGGCTGAAGAGTTCTTTAAGACATGTCACTGCTTCGTCAAATTTTAATTCGTTCGTCTTTTTTGGCAAGATATAATCCACGAACTTTGTATATTCTTCAGTTCCTAATTTTCTAAGCAATAGACGTAGCTTTTTAGCTTCTGTCCAATTTTGACAGTCTATATTAAAGATGTCTTCAAGTCTTCTGAAGTAATCTTCAAAATTTTTGTCCTCATCTAGAGAATATTTAAAAATCTCTATGGTATTCCACACTGCGTTTTGCGAAAATGTTGCTTCTTTTTCAATATCTAACTGCTTGTTGCCTGCTACTTTCAATATTAGTTCCTGGAGCTCTGTTTGTCTATCTTGATTTTCCTTTTGTGTTTGTAATAATTGTTTCTGCCATATTTCTT
>CAHIKZ030004056.1:4170000-4185000 GCA_903632075.3 Acanthosepion pharaonis
ATATAGTCGAATGGTAGATTTATAAAGATAGGAGGATGGTAGATTTATAAATATACTCGAATGGTAGATTTATAAAGATAGGAGGATGGTAGATTTATGAATATACTCGAATGGTAGATTTATAAAGATAGGAGGATGGTAGATTTATAAATATAGTCGAATGGTAGATTTATAAATATAGTCGAATGGTTGATTTATAAAGGTAGGAGATTGGTAGATTTATAAACAAAGTCGAATGGTAGATCTATAAATATACTCGAATGGTAGATTTATAAAGATAGGAGGATGGTAGATTTATAAATATAGTCGAATAGTAGATTTATAAAAATAGGAGGATGGTAGATTTATGAATATAGTCGAATGGTAGATTTATAAAGATAGGAGGATGGTAGATTTATAAACATAGTCGAATGGTAGATTTATAAACTTAGGAGATGGTAGATTTATTAATATACTCGAATGGTAGATTTATAAAGATAGGAGGATGGTAGATTTATGAATATAGTCGAATGGTAGATTTATAAAGATAGGAGGATGGTAGATTTATAAACATTGTCGAATGGTAGATTTATGAACGTAGGAGATGGTAGATTTATAAATATACTCGAATGGTAGATTTATAAAGATAGGAGGATGGTAGATTTATGAATATAGTCGAATGGTAGATTTATAAAGGTAGGAGATGGTAGATTTATAAAGATAGTCGAATGGTAGATTTATAAAGATAGGAGGATGGTAGAATTATAAAGATAAGTTTTTATTTTAATTATTTCACTCTATGCAAGATGATAGTGCCACTAAAATTCAATCCTGAAGGCGAAAGAAAAAGAGAAAGACGGTAGTGAGGCGAAAGGACATTAAAAGAACAGTATTCAGGAAGTAAGAAGATAGCGATTGATGTTGCATTTGAATTTTGAAAGATCGTAGGTGACAGGGTCACGAGAAGCCGGAACAGATTTCCACAGGCAAGAATTGCGTGAATAGAAACGATTAGAATAGAATTTAAGGTTGCATCGAGCTATTTCAACAATAAAACGAAGGAATCTAGTAGCCAAATTGGTAGCACGCTTAAACTCATTCGGTAGGAGAACAAAGAAATAAGGTTCATAATAACAATTGTCATCTGCTATATATCAGTGTAAAAATTTAATACTGTCAATAGTGTAGCCTTCAACAGATCAACATGAACTGATGTCAGTTTTTAATCATTTTACCCCAAACAAGGCAATAAAGCCACTAAGACGCAATGGCTTATTGAGTATGAAAGAGTATGAGAAAAAGACAACATTATTAAGGAGATAGAAGAATAAAAGAACAAGAGTTAAAAAAGTCAAAAGATAACGATTGACATTGAATATACATTTTTGAAGGTCAAAGTTGACTGGAAAGCAAGAAGCTGGAGGGAATTCCACGAGTGTGAAATGTGAGAAAAGAAATTGTTACTATAGAACTTACGGATACATCTAACCATTTCAACTGTAAAATGATGAGACCTTGCCACCAATCTAGTACTGAACTTAAATTCATAAAGTCTAGGTACCATAGAGAGAGGAAACCTTATCCGAACAATTGACAGTATTTATTGAAAATGCACAGGGAATATACATTACGGCGGGGGGAAAGAGACTGATGCCGAGATGCCAAGTCAAGGCATATAAAATTGAAGATTATTCTTTATTATTTTAATTAAAATCTGAAAATACATAGCAGAAGCACAAGACCGGGTGTAGCAGTAATATTCAGCTCGGGGACGAATGTTAGACTTATCGGGGTTTAAGTTAAATTATGTCGAGAAAAAAACTGTCTAGCACGGCACGGTGAACCAACGTGCCTAGTAGCAGACCTTAGCAAATGATTCAATATAATCTTTCCACTCGAAGCGCAACGATTCGCTCTCTTGTAGGTTAGCAGCATGCCTTGCTGATGGAAGGCCAAACTGGTTCTCCCAGACGATTAAAAAGAGCAGTTTTCATTTTGAGGCGTTAAAATTAACATGTCATTTCTTGCCCCACTTAACAACGGATTGTATATCATTTTTTAGATCAGCTGCCAAATTAAACTTGTAGAATCGATCAGTTACTATTAAGACAGGAGTACATAGTTGTGACATCAGCGTAGATTCCGAGTTATGAACTGATGACATCAGGAAGGTCGTTTATGACAATTAAGAGCAACAAGGATAAAGCCCTGGTTGACACCTGCATTTATGCAAAACAAATCTCAGTGGCCTTTGAAGGCAACATTTATTTCGCGATTTGATAAGCAAAGAATGAATCAGTTCAGAAATTCGTGCAGAAAGGCCATAACTTTTCAACTTGTAGAGAAAACCAGCATACCAGACCCTTTCAAACGCCTTCGAAATATCTAAAGCAATAATCCGAGATTTATCGTCCTTATCTACAGCTTTATAGACGATTTCAGCAATAATCCTTAATACATCAGCAGGTGAGCTAGAAAAGCAAAAGTCATATTGCTTACCTGAAAAAATACCCTGCGAGGTGAGATGTTTAACCAATTAAGAATTGCTTAGTGCCTCTAGTACGTTGCCAAAAATAGGTAGAAGACAAATAGGCCGATAGTTAGATAGAACAGACTGGAACTACAGCAGAGGATTTCGAATAAGCAGGAAGTTAAGAGGCTGAAATGTATTTATTGTAGTATTTAGAGAGAACAAGAGCCAGTTCAGGAGAGCATTTCTTTAGGACTATTGCAGGGATAACATCAAATCACCATGGTTTTGGGTGATCCAGTTTAGAGATGATAGCAAAATAGAGTTATATACATATCACTCTATAGTGGCTCAACAGGAATTTGTGAACATGGCATGCAAAAAAGGTTACAAGACTGCAGCTGTTATTCTTGCCTCATATTGTTGGTCAGATTTTTAACTAACTCTCTCTCTCTGTTATAGTGGAACACACCTATTCTATAGTTAATAGACTCTCTCACCTATAATAAGTAGAAGCAGTAAGAGTAACGAGTGGGCTCAGTGGGTCAGTCAATCGATGCCGGACGACCGTTAGTCGGATACTAAAGTATCAGCCACCACAACTAGATTTCTCTGCATCATTACCTATTATGTCAAGTTCCTAACGTTTTTTACATCGAACCTATTTTAGGACCGACTTAGTACAAATACAAGCCTCCACTGTGAAATCACTCCATAACACACTCTCACTAAAAAGATAGCCTTGGGGTAGAATCTCTGACCTATGCCAAATCGGCCGTGTTTCGATCCCGGCTTGAAGCAAACGGACATCTAGCCATACTAGAGAGCTGTAATGCAGCAAAACAGTCTGTCTGTGGATGACTATATATATGAACCACATTTTATTTCAGTGTTGATTTTTTTTTTTCGTGGAAGATTTAACTTTTGCACGGTTTATTAAATTTTGTATAATCGCTAGTTTGTAATAGATTAATGAAAAAAAAATTAAATAAATTCTCATTAATAACGACTTTTCTACTTACATTGTTGATGAACAAATTAGACGAGAAATTAGAAGTATTGACACAAATAAAAAAGAACAAAATACTTCCTTAAATAACCCTAAATAAATACCTTCTATACCACAATCAAATACACTCAAACCAGAAACAAGATAAAAGAAATAAAACTCATAAATACTATTATATCCTTTACTGATCCCAGTAAAAAATAAAACTACTTATATATTATACTAAGTTTAACACAACCAACTTAATCAACCGCAATAACTCTTCTCCGTCAACTAATGTTTTGCAAAATACTAACATTGTATATCTATTTAAATGTCCTTTGGAATGTTTCATTAAATGTTGGACTATGGAACTTGAACATGCTATGTAGAATGCTAGTTTTTTTTTCAGAGATACAATATCTCTGATAAAAACAAACTAGCATTCCACATAGCATGTTCAAGATCCATAGGCCAACATTTAATGCAACATTCCTACCCACATTCACGATTTCGAGATCTATTAATTGGCAATAAAAGTATAAAATTAAAAAATTCAAATTCTTGAGCCGTCTACATAAGAAAATTACAACCAACATTAAATAAGATTAATTATGAGTATAGCAACAACGTTTTATAATGACTACAACAATAAAGTTTTACAATAGCTAAATTGCCATTTATTTTAAAATTACAATTATAACAGTAATGTTTTAAAATACTGTAAGTGTAAGCGTTCTCAAAGCAAATTTTTCGCAGATTACTTCCACAACACAAAGAAAAATCACTAAGTACAGACTCAGTATCGGGGGCAGAAAGAAATGCTGAAAACTCGATTCGCCGGTACTATCTTAAATCACAATGCTTGTAACGAGTCAGGAAAATAACTCACTCTCCAACAAACGCCGTAGCCAAAAATGCACGAATTTTCCTTCCTCCGAATCGAGAACACCAACTGCTTTTATCGGCAGAACCTATTTTTTCATTCGTCGACAGCTGGGATAGGATGCTCCGTAATTTGCATATCAATATCCTCTTATAGCGACTCCTGCGACGGACTTGTTTCTTTTTCCGTCACAGAATACACGCGACGCGCTGTCGCTTGGGTTGACGAGTGTGACGTCGTCCCCCGGTCGCAGCGCCAACTGTGACGTTCTATCCTGATCTACCACGGCGCCAGTTGTGACGTGGCCGTTCCAGGGTCCTATCCCGGTCCCAACACCAGTTGTAACGTCCCCAAACAGCACCAATTGTGACGTCTTCGCCGCGGCGCCAGCTGTTCGCTCCTCGCTGCTCCGTCCGGGTCGCTGCTCCAAACGTGACGTCCGCCTGTCGCGTCAGTCGTGTTGTCTCGTCCTGTGACGACCAACTGGTTTGGTATCGGTCGCGGCACCCAAATGTGACGTTCTAACCTTTTGGTGATTCGGGTGGGAATCTGGTTAGATTTGATATCAGCCTCGCCGCTCCCAACTCGCTTCCAACGCCTGGTTACCAAGGTAACTGCACTGATCCCCAGTCTGCCCACCCACGTTGTGAATTGATCTTAGACAGACGAGATCAAACAGTGGTTGGGGCCGTAATGCAAATTGAGATCAACGGGGGTGATAACACAGAAATATGCATAAAAGAAAATAAAATGAAAACTCAAAAAGTTCAAAGTATCAAAGAAAAAGGTAACAAACTTTATGTCTAGTTGTTTGATACATAGGACTGCATCTATCTCCCGACCCGTTCTGTGGATTGTGACACGTCGTTTTTGCTAGGCAAGTTTTAACGCTTCAAGTTGTTTGCTCTCTAAGAAATTTGTGTTTCGGTGTGTCTTTGGACGAAAGTCGAAAAACTTATTTCGGTGGTCTGGTCCTAAGTCGCTCTTCAAAATAATTGTTCTTGGTTGAAGAGGAGTCCGGAGTTTTGCGTGAATCTTTGTCGGCTATCTTGGGGCGGCTTCAACTCTGGAAACTGGAGCTCGAACTGATTTCTGCCTGTTGGGGCCTGGCTTTTATTGCCGCCGACAAAAACCGGGTTGGGTCTGTTGGCGTCGGGGAGTTCCTCGATAATTCTAAATACATATCCACCTCTTTTATTTCTGGTTAGGGATTTTCCACTCTTTTCCATTTTTGGTAACTTTTTTTTCACTCCCACTTTCTCGCCATGCTTCTGAGGGGCATGAACTGCCCTCCCCACTTCTTCGTAGCGGCTTCTCATACTTATACTCTGGATGGGGCGTCGACAGCCTTCTTCGTGCGTCACGTAATCACTCTCGGCCAATGAGGTTTTGGTCGGGTATCTTTCCTCCTCCTTCGTGCGTGATGTGATCACCACTTGACCAATGACGTCTTAGTCGGGCCTGAACAACCCGCGGATTTTGTTTCGGGGAAAAAAATACCTTGCTTAACTAAAAAATCAATTATCCCTTCTCTTTCCTTTTTTTCTTCCTTTCAAATCGCCGTTATCATGAACGGATAATATGACAACTCTTTGTTCAACACGTGGCGTTTGTCAAGCAGTTTATCGCTAATTCATCAGATGACATGGCCTCAGAAAAGAATTTTCTCCAAGTTTTCAGTCGGTCTGACGTCTCCAAGGAAGAAATAAAAACATTTCTTATTCCATTCATTTTCCTTCGGTTCATGTGTCTGATAACAAAATTTTATTATCGCAGGGCAAAAGTTTGTTTTGTCGAAAAGAGTTTAATTAGCGAGACTGCTTGTGTGGGATTTTAATTTTCCATATCTAGCTAAGGTTCCGTAGCTACACCTGTGTTTTGTCAATTATCAAAATCTAACGTTTTCAAGTGGACTTACTTTGGCGAACATTTCTTGATAACACACTTCCATTCGCGCAGGCCAAGTAGGAAAATCGGTCAATGATTGCTCGCAGGTGGCCTTTAATTTTCATATCTGTCCAAAGTCTTTTTTTAGTCGCCTGTTTCTTGTCGTCACTTATCGAAATAACATTTTCGCTTGAATATTTCCCTCGGCCGGTGGTCTGTGTTTTGATAATAAGATGCCTTCCCGTACCAATAGTTTGTTTTCATATCCTTAGATAACACTTCCCTACCCACTCAATCTCATTGTCATTGTAATGACACTCTTTTCACCATTTGCCACTTATCCAAAATAACCCTTTTTTTTATTGCCTCTTAAGCCGTGTGTGTGTGTTCGCTTATCACCTATGGTCCGTCTCGCATTACTTTTTCCCTTCCTTTCTTCTTTTCTTTCCTTTTCCCTTTTTACCTTTCTTTCTCTGTCTGGATGCATGGTGCCACACGAGGTAAGTCGTCGTTTTCTTCGCTATAAGATTTTTGCTGACTACTTTTTGGTAATCCTTCTTCGGCAGATCGCACACAAAACATGAAATTTTTTTCCGAGGTACCTGATTATCTCTTTCACTACAAATACTTCAACTGTAACTTTTAAAAAAAAGTTGCATATATAAATTAAGTTACCCCCCTTGATAGTGTTACTTTTTGAATCAACAGGGCGCGTTTCCTGCGCATTCACAAAACAACAATAATTCACAAGTATCTATTATATTATTTGTTGTCTTATTAATTCACCACTGAAGATGATCTTGGGTGAGATGAAAATTACTTGGGAAAAATAAAAGTAAAGATAAAACCTACGCTAGCAGACAGACTGATAGGAGACACGGAAAAAAATTTCAAAATCTCTTACAGAAGGTAGCAACGGAGAGTGAGAAGAAAAGACTAAGGGTAAACTACAAGAAGACAGAGTACATGGTCGTCAATAAGAGGATGAGCCCGAAATGCGATTTAGAGGTTGGAAACCCTAGAATCAAGCAGACGAGGAAGTTAAAATACCTGGGGAGCGGCTTGACAGGGGACGGTAAATGCGACACTGAGATCCGTAGACGTATTGGCATGGTCAAGGACGCATTCCTCAAGCTGTCAATATTGCGACAGAGGAAAATTTCTTTGGTAACAAATAAAAGAATAATGAGTTGTTACGTTATATATGTCCTTCTTTATGGTAGCAAATGTTGGACGATTTCCTCAAAGATGAAGAAGAGACTCGAGGCGAGGAAGATGTGGTTCTGCAAAAGGATGCTAAGGATATCATGCACTGATAGAGAGGTTGCAAACAACAGGAGTTTTATACTTAATATCAAGAGGAAGAGGCAGCTGAAGTTTCTGGGGCACATAATGAGGAAGGAGGGCTTGGAGAATCTGATACACACAGGTCGAATAGATGGAAAGTGAAACAAGGGAAAACAACGTGTGATATCCCTGGCGGACTAAAGCAAGTAAATGGCAGAACGTGGTCTGGAGTGGATAGCAGAATGAAGGAACTTGTTGAGAGCTGCAAAGGATAGAGGGAGGTAGAGAACTATGAACGCCTACGTCCTGAAAGGTCATGGCACATAAAAGTAAAAACAAAATCTACCCCGCCTTCCTCAATGTGTTTAAAGACAACATTTAAGAAGTTGATCCGTGAAGTTGAAAGGATTAAAATAAAAATAAAAAGACTTGTTTAGATTATTCATCCAAACCTGCTTGAATGAAGGTATGCTGCCTAAATATATATGCACTCAAACGTACATAAATATATACACATATCTGTAGATATATACCTACCTACCTCGCTTTCTATCCTAATCTGTCTCAGTCTTTTTCAATCTAACATCTATATACACGAGCATACACACATCTTATCACATACTCGTACATAGAACGATCCGTGCAGTAGGTTTATTTGAAAACGATAGCGCATATGTGAATCTGCGCATGCGCGTATGTACTTTTGTTAGGCTAATTTCGCCAGGCTTATCTGGAATATTTTTTTGTCTTATAGCTTATTACAGAAACACTTTCTTCAAAAGTTCCTCTTTTACTTCCACTAGATTAAATGCACAATGCACGCCACGCGTTCTACGCGAGCGTAATTAGTTTTTGGCCTTTTATGTTATTTTATTTTTTATAACACCATTGCATTGCTCGGAATTACCAGTACGCAGACGCAGAATTTGCAAACATGACTGGAAAACAATTTTAACAACAGAGCTATTTGTTTCAGTGCGTTCTTTTTTTAGGTATATTTGAAGTGTCTGTTGAAATTTACAGAAAAACTTGTTACGTTTTTGTTGCATCCAACTAAATGCTATACCATGTTTCAACATGGCTTCCTTCAGTTTTTATTTACTTTTCATTTTATAACATATTTTAGGTTTGCTAGCTTAGTTTTTCTGGTTGTATTGTTTTCCTTTATTTTCTTCTTCCTGATACAATCGCCATTTCTGGGGTTTTTTTTTTTCAGCATGATATTATCAGAATTTAGCTACTTCTTTTGATGAGCGAAAAACATAACCTCCATTTTGAAAATTTTCAAACATCAAACGCAAAAAATATATGTTTGTCGTATGCAATAATTTCCGGAAAAGAACCATTACTGTCATTTTTTTTCTAACTGAGTCCCATATGTTCCCCGTCCTGGGTATGACGATAAACTACATCCGTGTCCTGGGTAAGTCGATAAACTACGTCCAGCAGCCTAGTTTCTGATCAGGCGTTTTGAAAAGCGTGGAACCTACTCTTAATGGCTGGTGTTCCCAGGTTCAACCTTGACCCATGGTGGTAGGACCTGTTAGGTTCCCAGTTATGGGTAAATAGTTAACCCCCAAACTGGGTTCAAAACACTATGAAAGTGTAAGAATAGGTTTTAATACCAGAAATAATCTGTAAAAAATTGTTACCAGCAATACATTTTTAAAGAAAAATATTATTACTAGCAATATATTTTAAAAAATACCAGTTATACATTTAAAAAAAATATCAGTTATACATTTTTGAAAAAAAATACCAGCAATAAAAATCTTGTGGGCATTCTTTCCTCTTTTTTATGTGCAATGTCCTTTCAGGACGTAGACGATCATGGCTCTCCACCTCCCTCTATCGCTTGCAGATATCAAGAAGTTCCTTCACCTTGCTTACCTTCCAAGTCCACGTTCTATCATCCACATGCTTAAGTCCGCCAGGTATGTCACGCGTTGTTTTACCTTGTCTCTCTTTCCCACTATTCGACCCATGAATATCAGATTCTACAAGCTTCTTCTTCCTCATTATGTGTCACAAAAGTCAGGTGCCTTTTCCTGATAATAAGTATAAGCCTCCTCCTTGTTTGCAAACTATCTAAGACCTCATCGTTGCTCACACGCCCGGTGCATATCTTTAGCATCTTTCTGTAGAACCACATCTCTGTCGTCTCTTCTTCATCTTCGCCGCCGTAAAGAAGGATAGGTGTCATGTAACAGCTCAGTATTCTTCTTTTGTTACTAAAGAAATCCTCCTGGCTCGCAATACTCTACCCAGCTTTTAGAATGTGCCCTTGGCCATCCCAATACGTATACGGATCTCAGTGTCACACTTACCGTCCTCTGTCAAGATGCTTCCCAGATATTAATTTCTAGCGTCTGCTTGATTTTAGCATTCCCAACCTTCAGATAGCATTTCGGGCTTATCCTTTTACTGATGACCATGCATTCTGTCTTCTTGTAGTTTACGCTTAGTACCTTTCTTCTCACTATCCGTCGTTACCTTCTGTAGATTTTCTAATTTCTTTTCCGTGTCTGCTATAAGTACTGTGTCAACTGCGTATCTGATGTTATTATGACTGTGGCCGTCAATGCTATATCCCGATATAGTTTCCAAATCTCTGAGAACTGCCTCACTGTATAGGTTGAACAGGTCGGGTGAGAAGACATATCCTCGCCTTACGCCCCTTTCTATTTTTGTGTAGTCACTCAACCCATTCCCTATGCGCATGTATTCTGTTTTCTGCCAGTATAGGTTCTTGATTATTCCAAATATATCGAGGTTGCTGAGCAGCTCCAGTAGATCCTTGTAGCGTACTTTGTAGAAAGCCTTTGAAACATAGATACACGTCCTTTTACATCACTCTTTCTGGTAACATTATGAGCATGAATATCGCGGTCCTTGCTTTGGTGTCTTTAACAAACCCGCACTATTCTTGTCCTATCTTTGGGCTGATTCTGCTGCGCGCTGTGTTCATAAGAATACGGATGATAAGTTTTGTCACGCGGCTCAATAGGCTTATTTTTCAGTGGAGTTCGCATTCGTTTGCGCCTGGTTTCTTAGGCATATATACGGAGATAGATTTGCTGAGGTCTTCCGGTATATTCCCGCTGTTATAGATTTCATTTGTTATTTCATTGGCCTTGTCTATGCCAAAATCATCTAAGGCTGTCGGCATTTCCGTTACAGCTCCGTCTGGCCCAGCTGCCTTGCTTCTTTTCAATTTGGCCAGTGCGGCTTTTACTTCGCTTTTCAGAATTCCAATTCCGGCGTTACTTCTGTGTATTGCTGGTTGTTCCCTTACGTCGTGGAAAAGTTCTCCAATATACTCACTCCAGCGCTGAAGAATGTTTTCCTTGTTTAATATGAGTGTTCCATCATTTGATTTTAGGCAGCCTGTCGACGAGCACGTCTTCTGTCCTGTTAGTTGTCTTATTTGTTTGTACATGTCTCTTCTGTTGGTAGTACTCAGTCATTCTATTTCAGCACATATTTCGTTTAGCCATTCTTCTTTAGCTTGCCTGCATTTCGTCCTTATTTTATTGTGTAATCTTCTGTACGCCTTCCGTATCTTGACCGAGATTTCAGTCTTCTTTCTATCATTTCGAGAATCTCATCAGTCATCCGTTCGTTTTTTCCTTCTTCGTCCTGTCTCCTTTGGGATTATATCGCTTGCTGATGTCACTAAAGCGTTTCATACTGCGTCCCATTTCGAGTTTCCATTGTGTGTCTCGTATCTTCTTTTCACATTGTCCATGTATTTTTCTTTTAGGTTAGGATTGCCGAGGAGTTTGTTGGATTGCAGTTTGGGTGCTGAGTTAGGCTTTTTCAATGTCGGCATTAAATAATCCATTGAAGTTTATATGCCGTAAAACAAAACAAACGAAACCACACCTTATATTCCACACCTAATCGCGCCACGGTATTTCGTGTAGAGAAAACCGGGAGGATAAATAACTTTATGTAACATTTGGCGGTACACCATCGACGAACAGACGAATTACATTTAAAAAATATAATAATCAAGTTTAATACTTGAAATATAAATATTTGAAATATATATATATATATATATATATATATATATATATGTGTGTGTGTGTGTGTTTGTGTGTGTGTGTGCGTGAGTGTGTATGCGTATATATATATATATATATATATATATATATATATATATATATATATATATACATATATTATAAATTTATATATATATATATATATATATATATATATATATATTATAAATTTTCTAATTATATATATATTATAAATTTACTAATTTTCTTTTTATATATATATATATATATATATATATATATATATATATATATATAGTCAAGTCTTGTATGGTGGGGTGGATTTCTTCGGGCTTTGAACCTGTATGCTGTACGATTATTTTCGATAGACGTTCATGTTCCTAGCTTTTTCTTTTTAAAAACTTTTTTCCTTCGATATTGATTTGACCATTAGCAAATCAAGAAACCGGAGTTTTTCGAGACGAGTGTAGTTACCTATATATATATATATATATATATATATATATATATATATATATATATATATATATTTGAAATATTTATATTTCAAGTATTAAACTTGATTATATTTTCCATATATATTTATATATATATATATATATATATATATATATATATATATATATATATATATATATATATATATATATGTATGTATGTATTTAAGCAAATAATATATGATACCTATTGCTGATTGATTTTCATTTTTTTTTCAAAGCATCTCATTTGAACGCGGCTAAAATATATTGGCTGTGTTGAGAAAGGGAATAAAGGCTCCTCTAAGAATGAAACTAAGGTTACGAAAAAGAAATGGCCGCACATCACGGAATAAGGAACAACAGAAAAATATATTAATAATCCTTCTTACAACGGAAATTAAAACCATCTTGCAAATAGCGGGAAGTTCTCGGAATAATAAAAGACTGTGCGCAATTTCACAACACACTCAACCCCCCCACCCTCACCTATCCCAACAAAACAAATGTGAGGAAACAAGATAAACTGAATAACATCTTACAAACGTTGTTTGCGTTTCTTTCTCCTTTTGTTTAGAAAAGAACGTAGAAGCTGGCGATCCGGAAATTGCTCCTGATTGGAATATTGAAACCTGAGGAGCTGCAGTACGTTAGAAGAGTCTTGCACTATGAGAAGTGCTGTGACTAACGGAAGTTACATAAGCCGATAAAAAATCCCTGTCAACCAGTCCGTTGTTGAGATGGGGTATGTTGTTGTAAGAAACCCCTAATGATCCTCGGGTAAAAACATCGCTGACGATGTGTGCATCAAACGAATGTATTTCACGAACACACACACACACACACACATATATATTATGAAATAGACAAAGTCCGACAATTATTTTTAAGACATTTTGTTATGTTTATACAAATATTTAAGCAAATGTTCTGTTTATAATGAACAGTATTAACGACATTTACCGGCCTGTATGTCAGAAAAATTTTCATAGAAAATATGCGTCCTCCGACAGGAACCTAACCTGTATCCTATACGGAACCGTCATATATTCTGACGTGTTTTACCGATTTAACCGTTTCCGTTAGCAAGATCGATTGGAATTTAAAACTAAAATTCTCCTTGATTTTGTCTCGTACATTCATATCTGCTCGACGCGTATCCAAATGTAAACAATGACGTGACACATTATGAAATGGACCGACAATTATTTTTAAGACATTTTTTTTTTATTTATAAGACCGTATAAACTTAAAAAATGCCTTGTATATATATATATATATATATATATATATATATATATATATATATATATATATATATATAACTTTTGGTAGCAAACATACTTTTGGATGTATAAACGATATGCTTTTTTTTCTTTATTAAATAATAGGTCCACTATCATAACGGGTCAAAATAAATTATATTTAAATTTTAAAACGATGTTTTCAATCAGCACCTGATGATTGCATATATTCGGTTAGGAACAAAATCTATATATATATATATATATATATATATATATATATATATATATATAAATTAAGAAAACACCTTAAGAATTCATATCGGTTATAATTTATTTCATGAATATTTTTATATTCATCTCTTCAGACCAAAAGCTTTTTTTTTTAAATTCCATCCAGACAAATATAACGTGAAAAAAAGGAGAAAGGGAAAAAAAGAGAGAGCGAAAAAAGAAGAAAAAATTGGAAATATAAAATTAAAAAAAAAAAAAAAATCAACGAAAGAAATAGAGAGAGGGAGAGTGGAGAGAGAGAGAGGGGGGGAGAGAAGAAACGAAATAAATTAATGATGAGCTTATAGCAAAAAATAAATAAAAAAAATGACCAAGAAAAAATATTTTTTCCTCAAGATGGCTGAACAAGTTAATATACCGACAAAGAAGATTTGTCTGAAGAGCTGGATATGACAATATTCATGAAATAAATTATAATCGATCTGGATTCTTAAGCTATTCAGATGTATTTGTTAAGATATTTTTCTTAATTTATCATTATATATTGCTCAGTAACTTAAATTGAGCTCACATTGAATGTCCCCCTTGAAATTATCCCTACCAATTACAAATTGGTATATATATATATATATATATATATATATGTGTGTGTGTGTGTGTGTGTGTGTGTGTGTGTGTGTGTGTGTGTGTGTGTGTGTGTGAAAAGTGTATATAAATATAAATAAATATATATATGTATAATTATCTATATATTATATGCGCGGTACTTATTAGAAAGCGCTCAATATCAGAGATAGAGCTAAAATATTTTGTTGGATATCCAATATATATATATATATATATATATATATATATATATATATATATATATATATATATATATATATATATATATATATATATATATGAGGAGGCATGGATAATGGATTGAGGAATCAGAGGGTCGAGTTCAAATTCCAGTCGACTCCATTACATTCACTTACGTGCTAATACCCTTGGGTAAGGTGTGAATCTTCTTCTTCTCCCTCAAGCTATGGGTAAATAGCAGGACAGACTGATTTCTATAGCCTTGGATGGAAACTGCTCTAGGAGAAGGTCAACTCTGAATTCAAAACCTGCGGAGGGTCGTTTGGGGACTTTGTGGCACGTAGTGCACCAGGTCTCTGAATTCGGCCCTTCAAAAAGTGTGGGTGTTCCTGGACAAAACCTTCACCACTATAATCAAATCTCATGTGCTGTTGTCAGGCTGTCGGTTTCCTAGGAACTGATGTGCTTGACCCTCATGCGTCGATTTCGACGGGGGAGTCGAATATATATATATATATATATATATATATATATATATATATATATATATATATATATGTGTGTGTGTGTGTGTGTGTGTGTGTGTGTGTGTGTGTGTGTGTGTGTGTGTGTGTGTGTTTAAATGTCCGTATAAGCACTACGAGAATGGTTCATGCGAATTTCACCCGAAATTAAAGCAATTATACGAAGTTTAGAACGGCTTCTGATCAA
>CAHIKZ030004056.1:4190000-4272500 GCA_903632075.3 Acanthosepion pharaonis
TCATTTCCAACGCATTCCTTTGGAAAGAAAGGCGTTCTTTTTGGAAAACGTCTCCCCAAGAATCGCTAATTTGAGGAATAGACTCCCGTCTGATATTTCTGCGAACACTACAATGTTAACTTCATCAAGTCTAGAGTCAATCCTTATTTATCTACCATATCCTCATAATCTTCACTTTCTACTTTCTTTTGTTCATATCGCTTATATTCAGTAACCTTCTATCTTGAGTGGCTCTTGCATTCGAGGAAGTTTAGTAAAATAAATGTATTTCCGGTGTGATGAGTAGAATTAAAGCCAAGTCTGTATAAAGTTCTTAACATAATTCTTTTTTTTTTTTAAATTTGACAACCTGACATAAGAACATTTTGGCGTATTTGTTTAGTGAATATATCGATTGTAATTTCGTTTGTAAATTCTTCACCATTTTTTATCTTGTCAAATTTATATAAATCTGAACTACCGATTTAAACGTTTAGCAAGTTTGTCAGATACGCAGAGAAGAGAGTTCGATTCTCATTGGGTTCGCCAAATTTGCGACATCTTGCCAGATAATTTTTAGTTCAGAATGTAAGCCGCTTGACGGAAAACAGTGACAAGAGTGTTAATTTAGCAGACCATTGTAATGAGTTCAATCCTCACGATTGGTCCGGTATTTTTACTTTCGTCTATACAAGGCTACGTTTATTAAATATCAGATTACTTTAGACTACCACAACATTAATAAATGTATCAAGTTAAAATTATATTCAATTTTTATTGATTTCTCAAAAAGTATCTCTTCCTCCATAGAATTATACAAGTTCCATTTGCCTCGCGTTTCCCTGCATTATTAAAAACGAAAATGTAGAAAAATCTAAATAATATTGCGTTTTCCGGAAAGTTCCTGCCGATTTTTAGTCGCCCCTGTTCAAACACGTTAAAACACGTCAAATTTATCAACAGATATAATATGTTTGCATTTCCGATTAGAGAACGTTTCAAATTATCTCTTCAGGAAGAAAGTTTAAAATTATTTAATTCGTGTAAATTCTGCATCCCTATGAAAATGGAAGATTATAAGGTGTATTTTAGACACTTGATGCTTTTTTTACCGTATAGGCAAAAATGCCTCGCAAGCAACAAAAAGATATGTGCTGTGTACGTTAAAGGTGCTTTAGCTTACAGAAATCTACGGTAGTGATTCTCTAAGTTTAGAGTTGGTGATTGTAATTTTATTGATGAAGAATGCTCAGACAGACCCCCTGCTATAGATAACGACCAAAATCAAGATTGATTAAGAATAACCCGCATTACACAACGCGGGATTTGGTAGAAACTCGAAATTTATCAAAATCCGCCATCCATTAGCACTTAGTGATGTTTGGGTACTCAAATCGCTACGATATTTGGGTATCATATGATCTGAGTTAAATGAATCTTATATATCACACTTCATCAGTGATTTACGTTTATATCGCAATAAAAATGCGCTCTTTTTGGCGTAAATTGTGAGGGGTGATGAGAAATGGATCGTTTACAACAATGTTCAGCAAAAAAAGATCATCGGATAAGCGACATGAGCCAACTATAACCACCTCAAAAGCAGGTTTTTATTCTAAGAAATTCATGCTGGTGGGATTGGAAAGAAATCCTGTATTATGAGTTCCTGCCAAGTCACCAATCAACTGATTCTAAAAAGTACAGCTCGAAACTGAACGAATTAAAGCCAGCAATTCAAGAAAAATGCCCAGAGTTGGCGAACAGAAAAGGTATTGCTTTCCATCAGGATAATGCCAAATTTCACGTTTCTTTGGCGACTCGGCAAAATTTGTTGCAGCTTGGCTGGGATAGTTTATCTCACCCACCATATTCACCAGAAAGAGTTCCTTCGGATTTTCATTCATCCAGGTCCTTGAAAAATAATCTCAATGGTAAAAATTTTAATTCATTTGACGAGATTAAAAGAAAAAAAAAACACATTAATGAGTTCTTTGCCGAGAAACTACAGAAATTCTAGGAAGAATGAATGGTTGAAGGAAAAATTGAAGAAAGGTAGCACAGTGTAACCCGGATATAAGAGAGTTGTCGCGACCGGAGATGAAGTCTCTTATATCCGGGTTTCTCTTATATCTGGGTTTGGTTTATTTTATATACATTAACACAAGCTCTAATTTGGGACCAGAGAAAATCTCTCTTATATCCGGGTTTCTCTTATATCCGGGTTTCTCTTATATCCGGGTTACACTGTACAACACTTTGAAGGAAAAATTGAGAAAGGTTGTACAACAAAATGGTTCCAATTTAGTTAAATAAATATTTAATGGCATAATTTTATTTTGCGTTTAAATTCCCTTAAAAATCGGAATGAACCTTACGGACAACCAAACAAAATAATTCCATAAGTTCTAGCTAATGTTTGCTTGTTGGTAGCCGACCATAATTTTAATGGACGCCGAAAATAAAAAAAAAACAAAACTGTTTACGTTGCCTTGTGTTTATTTTTCCGGTGACTAGAAAATGTATTCATCTTATTTGTTTGGATCCGATTTTGCAAACAATTTGATCTCGAAGAAATTTTTTTCTCGAAAGATGAGATTTCTATATATTTTTAAATTAAATTCCAGATCAGTCAGATTCTCAGACTTTTTTTGCAGCTTTCTTGATAAACTCAAATATCATCAATATATGGCTTAAATGTGCGGAGTTTATTCTATTTATTTATTTTTTATGTGTAAACCGCTGGACCCCGACTCATCAAAGGTCGCTCCTCTACAGCCGTTTATTTTATAATGACAAAAAAAAAAAAATCCAACCCGGTATTTATTCCTCTTGTATTAGACACTAAAGAAATAGGAAACAGAATTTTCATTACAATCCAGCATATCTACATTTTCAGAAACAGTTGAATTTAATAAATTAAACTGGTCGTTTACCGATGAAGAAGATGTGCGGATGGTGTAATGGATAGCGACTAGGAGTGGGAAATCGGAGAGTCTAGTTCGAATTCTAGTAGGATTCGTAACATTCACTTATGCGCAAATACCGTTAGGAAAGGCATGAATCTGCTTCCCCCTAGCCATGGAATAAATAGTATCACTTATATCTGAAAACATTATTGTTGTACCCAAAAGATTATTAATGCAGTATCATTCGCCAAAAATATAGAATTATTTTTACAATCCAAAATAACTTTCGACTTCAAATAAGCAACAAACTGTAGATAAAAAATAACAATCTTAGTGATGAATAAAAATGTATATTTTTTCTTCAGTTTTATGCTTTCGTAATAAAAAAAAATGTCGTCTTTATTTTTGGGAATGAGACTTAGCACATTTGGTGTCGCTGGATAGGCATGGCCGATTCAACATAGGAATTTTTCGGCAGAGGGACAATTACTCTCTCTCTCTCTTGTTTAGTAGTCTAAATCGTCGTTATATGCTCAAATAGTCTAATTTAAGAAAAACAGTAGTTGGAGGCATTTTTTAAATGATTATTGAAATCGATCCAAAGACTGTACACTTTCTTCACATATAACGAGATGATTTGACTTGGTTCTACAAAAAGTGCTAATAACATGAACGAAACCTGTGAGCAAAGGTGAAATTTTGACAAAAATGAAAAGAAATTACATTTATACTTAGAATCAGAAAGCGACATTTAACATTTCTGTGTCGCATGATGAAGAAGTAAGACCCGGAGCGTTTATCATTCACGTGAATATAAGAGGGACTGTGCATCACACCTAATTATCTTATGTAAATGGATGGCAGAACATGAATATGGAGATATAGCAAAGGGATAATCAGTACTTAGTGTTATGTGGAGAACTAGATCACCCGTGTCTCGAAAGGACATGGCACAAAAAGAGGTGTGAAACTTTTCTTGAAATTATAGCATTGATGACTGAATATATTTTGTTACAATTTGGTAAGGTGTTGGGGGGTGTAATATCAAAGACAACACAGTTTAGTCAGGTGTCTTCTATCTGAAGAAGCGATACTCATGTTTCTTATTCGCATATACACAATATGGTCGACACGTTACTTCCGTTTGTGAACAATAACTGAAACGGTGCTTCCGTTTACTTAGTTCCTGGTTACAAGAATTTTGTTTAATAATTTCTTTGTAAAAATAGCGGAAACAGTGTAATGTTT
The DNA here is from genome assembly GCA_903632075.3 of Acanthosepion pharaonis. NCBI lineage: Eukaryota > Metazoa > Mollusca > Cephalopoda > Sepiida > Sepiidae > Acanthosepion > Acanthosepion pharaonis. The sequence goes on from CAHIKZ030004056.1 coordinate 4,194,134, forward strand.
AATAATGTTTAATAATTTCTTTGTAAAAATAGCGGAAACAGTGTAATGTTTAATAATGTTTAATAATTTCTTTGTAAAAATAGCGGAAACAGTGTAATGTTTAATAATGTTTAATAATTTCTTTGTAAAAATAGCGGAAACAGTGTAAAACAGTTTGTAATGTTTAATAATGTTTTAATTTCTTTGTAAAATAGCGGAAACAGTGTAATGTTTAATAAAAATAGCGGAAACAGTGTAATGTTTAATGATGTTTAATATTTTCCTTGTAAAAATAGCGGAAACAGTGTAATGTTTAATAATGCCTTGTAAAATAGCGGAAACAGTGTAATGTTTAATAATTTTTAATTTCTTTATAAAAATAGCGGAAACAGTGTAATGTTTAATAATGTTTAATAATGTTTAATTTCTTTGTAAAAATAGCGGAAACAGTGTAATGTTTAATAATGTTTAATAATTCGGAAACAGTGTAATGTTTAATAAAAATAAGCTTTGGAAACAGTGTAATGTTTAATAATGTTTAATAATTTCCTTGTAAAAAGAGCGGAAACAGTGTAATGTTTAATAATTTCTTTGTAAAAATAGCGGAAACAGTGTAATGTCTCTACTACACTATATGAAATTCAATATAATGTTGTTTTTTAAAGGATAACCGCGTTAATATTTCCAGGGTTTTTTTCATAAAAATAAAACCCACCTGTGATAAAAGTATGTTACGTAAAATTTAAGATTTTAAAATATGACATTGCTTGACAGTAATTCCCATCATCGCTAAATGTTTGTTAATGAGAATGTATATATTTTATCGTGGATGGACACCCTGTTATAATTAGTTTCCCTTCACTGTTTAGGGCCACATCACATTGAAACACCTGTTGTAGTACGATCATCGAAGTTAGGCAACGACGTCAACACTGGTCGTTTGGGAATACCAGGTGCGGGAATTTTGGATGTGCTGGTGGTGTTGTAGTGAACCAAACAAGATCTAGATTTAAAATTCAAATGCTAAGCACTCATTGATTTAGTTAGAAATTAAAAAGACTCGAATTTACAAACTTTGCTTAACACTCACGCAAAAGCGAATCCAAAACAAAACTCGTGAAATTTCACACCTTCATGCGAAATGTTTTTCGGACAATAGAAAACTAGGAAACATTTAAAAACAAAATTCAAATAATCTTCAATTCTCAGAAACAAATTCTTTTACGGACCTTTTCGCGAGCCGACGCGAAGTTTGTTCGTCGTTCAATGGAAAGGCCCGAATCATATCCGGAAGTGAATTCCCAAATGACCTTTTCAAGCCCCACAAACAAAATAAAAGACGGGCAATTCGCCTGTCACCAGAGAGAAGGAGACGAGCGTATTAACACGTCCCTTGTCAAACGTCAAGCGACTGTTATTATTATCTCTACTTTTCTCCCTCACCACTTTTATAATTGATAAACGAACAGAACATTTTAAGACTGAGCAATTACTTCAAATACATTCTCATACATATATAGATACATACATCCACACATACGTTCCAGTCTACATAAGCTCATTCTTGCAAGGACTACTCCGAACATTCTGAGGACCTTGTATCAACCAAAATACATTCATTTTATTTGTAAAGACCTTAATTGATTTATATGTATATAAATTTGTTGTTTCACTTTAAAATTTGATTTTCTTGATTTATACCCTTCTTATGGTGGGCTATCTAACTAACAAGGCCAAATCAAACTGATCTGTTTTAACACTCATACACTTTACTATAACTGATAACCCACTATAAGTCATTATTTTTTTATTTTTTTTTATTTTTAAGCATTACGCCCCGAGCAAGGCGTGAAGCCACTAGGATGCAGGGGGTTGCAGAAGATTTGGAGCGAGAGCAGATAGGAGAGATAGAAGAAAGGACGAGGAGAAGGATAGTGGGTAGATCAAGGTAACTGGAGATGTCGATTGACATTATATTTGAATAGTTGGAGATTATAGCTCTCAGAGAAACAGTAATTGGGAAGGGTGTTCCACAGGCGAGAGGTGCGAGGTATGAAGCTATTGGAGTAGAAGTGACGGCTACATTTAAATGTTTCTACAGTGTAAGTTTGGGAACGGGATGCCAGCCTCGTAGGGCGCTTGAATTCATGGAGTCTGGGGACCAGTGAAAGCAGCTCATCAATGGTTCGGAATTGTTGGGTTTGTTATATTCACTAACGCGCAAATGCCATTGGAAAAGGTATGGATCCACCACTTCTCTCCCCAGCTGTGGGTTAATTAGTAAGATTGTATCACTAAACCACTATTATCTAAAAAAACATTCTTATAATATAAAAAAAGAAAATATTTTCTGACTTTAAATAAACTAAAAAGGTTTGAGAAGTCGTAAAAACAAATCAATCTGTAGTATTAGATAGACAACTATAAATAGAGAACAACTGGTGAACATAGGGTGGCTATTCCAACCAAACCCGATTGCTATTCAGGACACGCAAAGAGACATGCAAAAGATAACATAATCAATCTTTTCCGTTCCATATTTTCAGTTTATTCAGAAAACTCTTAAGTCGTCTACTGACTGATTCCCATCATTTTGAATAATTATCTACTGGTGACAAACATTTTGCAATTTTATATACAGTCTGACAATAGGTCAAAATTTGCTTATAAGTGTTATATTAATTTCCCATAGTTTTATATACGTTTCTACTTATATCTTAATGCCGTAACCTTGACAGGGAGCAAACAGGTGCTAGATCTTAGCCAAAGATCACCCGTAGGTAACAATGGGTCGGGTCTCCTAATTGAGATCCATTGTCGGGTGTAGTTTTAGGGCATACCCAAGACCCCCCCCCAATAAAAAAAAGACTCGACAATAAACAAAAATATCAATCGCTACTTCCTTTCATCTCTTTACCGACTGCCAATCATTTGTTCTTTTCAATCATAACCATCTGGTGGCTTCTTCTGCTGCCAATGTTATTGAGCGAATAGCCCTGGGTTTTTTTCTAAATCTGTTACACCTAATTTTGTCAGCATCTTACATAGTGATCGTCCTGCAAATCCTCTGCAACCGATTTCAATCTGTTCGCAATGGGCTCGCTAACCACGTCTTTTACATTCCTCTACAGCCTGTAAACATTTCTCAAGCTTCTTTTCGTGGCCTTCGTCCACATTCTCTTCCAAAGGCACTGTTAATTCTAACACGAAGATTTGCTTGCTCTTTTCAGAATAAATAATGATGCCTGGAAATTTAAGCTGCTTGCCTGTTGTCTTCTCTCAATTGCCAGTCCGAGGCAGAGCTTCGGAGGGCTGTTTTCTTCTTCTGCGATGTCTTTACGTTTTCCCCCGGCTCTGACAAAATCCATCTTCTTTTTATTTGGTTCTTATTTGTTTTGTTTCAGACTCCTTGAGACTATTGTTGCAAGGACTCCTAAAATTGGGGAAACCGCTCAATACTAGTTGGTGGGACCCTCTCTTTGGCACAATGGGCATAGTGGAGACTCGCTCTTTCCCCACATGTGGAGGTTTGATGGATGGGCAGTGTATCATACACTGCCTGCACAAGGAAGCTTGGATTACTGGGATTAGTATACCAGAGGTCTGTCCAGGAAATATTCCTTTTTTTCCAGGTTTCCCCATTTCGTAAGGCCACAATTTTACTGATTTCCTCCGCACCTGCTCTCACTTCATATTGAAGAAGGTATTTCCGTTCTTTTCTCTTTTCCCTCCCTCGTGGACTGGAAGTGTAACCTAGGCCTGATCTGCCCACTGCTACCATTCTTACTAGAGCTTTCTCTCTCAACCTTTCTTCTACTGTACTGAGTTCGTGCAATGCCTTCCACTTTCTCCCAGTTCGTACTTCTATTCCTGCTTCTGCAAGTTTAGGATCTTTTGAATCCCTATATAGGATTGCCCTCCTCGTCTTCGCTACTTTAAACTCTTCAACTAATCCTATAAAGGGAAGTTGTAATGCGTTGAAAACTCCATACAGAGCTGCTCTGTTTAGACTCCTCGGTAAGCCGAGCCGTCTTCTCAAATATCCGCTCACTTTCTTCTCTATTTTCTCAAACTGTATTCAATGCCACTTCATATAACATCTATGCCCACAAAATATTTGACAGAATGTTATGTTGGCATATACATGATTTAAAATGGCCTGGCAGCCCTGACTTGTCCTTTTGCTCAACATTGCTTTGAGGTCTGCAAAACATTTCTGGGTAGCATCAGTATCTTTCAAATTAGCATTGAATGTCTTTCCCAGACACTTCACTGTTTATCTTTAAGTGATGGGATCATAGTACTTGCACTTTTGAAACGGAACTTTTCTATGACAATTCATCTTTTCAGTACTAAGGACCACGATTTTGTCGGTTTAAACTTCATTCGTTTCCAGGTCATTATCTTTTCTAACCTTTGCAATATCCACTGACATCCAGGGATTGTGGATGTTGTAACTGTCATGTCATCCATATATACACCCATTGGGGGTTATCGTACGCCGTTTCTCATCACTGGACCTCGATTCTCAACTTTTGCTGATTTTACTAACATTTTCTTGGTCAAGGTAAATAATATCACTGAGATAGTGCATCCAGTTATAATTCCCGTTTCTAGCCAATGCCAATCGGAAGATATCAAATCAGTGGTTATTTTTTTAATGTTAAAATCATTATAATAATCTTGTATTAGATTCCGTACACTAATAGGGGCATGATATATTCTGAGAGCTTCCTCCACTAATTTGTGTGGAACGGATCCATATTCATTAGTAAGGTTCAGCCACAATACGACTAGATCAGCTTTTTTCTTCTTTTGCTTTTCTAAGGAGCTGCGTTATTATGCCATTATTCTCGCGACAGCCTGGGATACCGGCAATTCCACCCTTCTGTACTGAAGTGTCTATGTAATTGTTGGCACCTAGATAATGCCGAAGTCGTTGGGCCAAGATGCCGAAGAAGATTTTGTTCTCATTGTCCAGCAAAGAAATAATTCTAAACTGTCAATTCCTTTTGAGTTTTCTTCTTTAGGAATCCATACTGACTTCACTGTCATGCAACTTCGTATCTTCTCCAAATAACTTTTAATATCTTCCAGAGATGTAATTGAATATTAAGACGTCTCTTATAGACATTATAGGGAACACCGCTGGGCCCAGGGACCGAAGCTGATGTAGCTGCCAATATGACCTCCTTTAATTCTTATATTTACTAAAATTCATACCAAAATAAGTCCCTTCTATTGCACTCCGTTTGCGTTGACCTTTGCGACCGCACCAATTGGAGGTGACTCGGGTGCACTATTTCTAAGTGTGGGGCATATATTCGCGCTCAAATCCGATAAAGAAGCCAAAATCAATTTTTTATTTATTTTTGTTTTTAAATTGTAAAAAAAAAATCATTGTAAGTACCTCGAATACGATCCGAACTTACGAAGGGTTAGAGCTAATGTGAGACAAGGTAAACAAACTTTGAGTTAATTTGAATTTTATAATTTTAAAAGATCGTCAAAAATTTAGTAAAAATACATACAAATTTATAATTCCTTGGGATTAATTAATATTTGCGATAAATAAAATTACATTATTTGGGGTGAATTATCAGAAAATATCCAACTGATTGTTTAAAATTGTTGATGAATAATTGGATTAAAATAAATGGAAACAAAAAATGAAACAATATGTCTAAGAACCCAATATGTATTGCGAGTACACGATTAGATCGATCCACTTCTCAGCATCTAGCTAAATATCCAGATACCGTAATTCATTTTATTCCTTTCTTGGAAGAACTTTTTAACAAGCCCCATATATTCATGTATTTCTAAACGAAACCATGGAATCCACACGAAGAAAGCCACAGAAACATAAACGGCAAATAAGGATCGTTTGGAAATCATTTATGCTTAAAATACGAAAGGTATAATGAAAGTGCATCATGCGAATAATAACGTTAAATCATAGAAACTAATACAGTAGAATCCCTGACAACCGGACTAAGAAGACCTTCTGGATATGAGGAATTGGTTAAAAAGTCTGGATGTAAGGGGTCATGTTTAGATTAAATTAAAAGAATTGAAATCAGGTTTAACATTTATTTTCAATGTTTTATGATAAACAAAATAATCTAATAGTGAGTGAAATGTAACGGAATTGATTTTAAGGAAAAAAATATATGTAATGTTAATGAAAATTCATTATATTAAGTATGCCACGTATGCAAAACAAATAATGTAACGAAGATATTTTAAGCGATGTTGCATGATGATTCTTTCTCTTCTAATGTCATTCTCAACTTTTTTCCACATTTCGCTTTGCTTTTGTTCTTGAAATTCCTTTAACTAAAGACATTTTTAACTCTGTGTACGTCATTGCAATCGTCATAGCTGAATGCTGGCTTTCTTTCCATAAAACTAACAACCTTTTCCTTAGCACTTTCAATTTCAGTCCAGGTTTCATCACAATCATGTTTTTTAAATTTCCTTGTTCATTGTGACAGTGTGAACGCTGGAGAATAGTTTCTTTGGAATATTTTACATCATACAATCTTCACTTTCCTGTGTTTAACTCAGCCATTAGTTACAATAGACTTTTCGAAAGCGCCTTGTCTGTTTAAAATTTCCACTTTTTGCGATAACTCCAAAGTTGTTCTTTTCCTCTTATTCCCATCATCTTTTACACCAATACAAGCCATTAGGGTGAAATAAGCCTAAGCAATTATCCAAAATAAATTTCGTGACAAACAAAAATTTCAAATTAGTTACATATCACCCAAATAGTTCAAATATACCCATCAAAATCATGCTCGGATATGCGGGATTCTGGATATTAGAGATTCTACTGTAAAATCGCTTGAAAACAAAAATTACCTACACCCAAAGATCTACGGAAAATAATACTAGAGAAAACCGTAACAGAGAGAAATGGTTATCATGAATCAGGTAACAAACATAAATGACCCGGGAATAATTGAGCGAGGGAACAAAGAAAATGGACGTAACATATGAAAGGGAGAGAAGAGAAGATTGTTTCGTTGGCGTCTGATAGCAAAGGTAGTTATACCTTTGAAAGTGTAGCGTATTTTCTAAATTATTTGAAAAGGCCATATGGATTGTCAAAGTGAGGCTGATGGAGAAGTGGTTGGTATGCTGCAAGATTAGGAAACATCTTTGGATATGAGCCATTTATTTTTTAAGTGCTTTACTTAGAGGGTTTCCCGTCAATATCAGTTGTGAACCTTTATGCAACACATGTACTTCGATTCAAGTCGCAACAAGCCTCTTTCACTTTTCCTTTTATTCCCATCAATAAAACAGAATCAATTTCATATATATATATATATATATATATATATATATATATATATATATATATATACTCATGTACATTATTGTGTATTTGGGTAGCAACCTTCCTTTCAAAATCTTTCATTCAAAACGGCTGGACAAGGAAGATTTAATTAATCATTTTCTTGAGTTTTTCCAGCATTCTAACATTTCAATGGTTAAAGAATATATAAGCTGTCCATTGTTATATTTGTTCCTAGAGCTTTCGGCTACTTCTCTAGCCATTATCAAGGATGTTGTTTTTTTCATGGAGAATTTCCGTGTGTTAACTTCTACATAGTAATTTAGCTTTGTGCTGTATATGCGGAGGGGATGTATGCTTTTTTGGTGGTCATGCACAATGCGCAACTGGTTGACCTGGGTATCTCTTCTATTTCTACTAAATAGTGTAAGACTGATAGCAGGAGAACGACATTTAATCAACAATGCTCCCCTACTAATAAGTTATCTACTACTATGCGATTTGAAAAGAAGTTTTGTTTTATCAACTTTAATTTTTCTTAAATGTTTTATAAATTATGAATAAAGAAATGTTTATTAATCACACTTCGCTTCGAAAGGTGACATATAAGACGTCTATTTAAGGAGGTGGTGGCATCTCCTATATAGGTAATTGATTTTTGACAAGTAAGTCTTGTACTGAGCATTGAAATTGGTACACTGTATTGGCCAACTTTAGTTTCGGTGAGGTTATATCGGTTGGTGACAACAAGATTTGCAGTCTTCCATTTTCTATAGTATATTATGAACTTTATATGTTTTTCAGAAGAAATATGGCATTTAACGATTTATCTTATAGCAAATTCATCCTGCTTATAATTATTGTGCATCTGGTTGCAATAAAATATATGATGTTTTATTATTGTTACTGGCGTCGTGTATTTTTTGCAAGAATAATTTTATTTGCGTACCAATGATGTATTTGGGAAAAATTGTTGACTAGTGTCTGTTTTATGTGTTTCAGTTCGCTTGGAAAGAGAAGTTTTGGTATGTCCTATTGACGAAGTTCTTATCACGGTTATTTTATAACTTTCCAGGCATTAGCTATCATAGAATACAAGTGTTCGTAAAAATGTTTTTTTTTTTGGGGGGGTTAACGTGTGAAATCCAAGTGTTTGTGGAGTCTAAAAGAATAAAAAAACACCTACTTTTAAATGGAAATTAATCAAGAGAGCCGGAGCATGTAATTCCCTACATGCCCATTGTTATCTCTGTCTTAACGAAAAATTTGAAATAATTAGCTTTAAAAATAAGACTCATCTCTTAAATCAAAGAAATGACCTAACCGTTAATTGTAAACACATCTATAAATTTAACTTACTATAGGCGTTGCAATACTTTCAACGACAAAGATATGTCACTGTAAGTTTAGTAGGTTATAACTTTCATTACCTGATGGTCCTCCTGTCGATGTGGGTATGTGTTGGTGTAGTTGAATTGTGTTGTTCGTGTCTGCACGTGTGTGTGTGTTTACTGTTATATATATATATATATATATATATATATATATATATATATATATATATATATATATATATATATATATGTGTGTGTGTGTGTGTGTGTGTGTGTGTGTGTGTGTGTGTGTGTGTGTGTGTTTATTTTTTATAAAAAAAAAGAAGGAAAGGAGAAAAAAGGAGAAGAAAAGAGGGAAAATTTTATATATATGTATATATGTTTGTATGTATATGTATGTATATATTTCTATTTTCTTGACTACTCTATGTATGTATATGTCTATGTGTATGTATGTGGGGTATATATATATATATATATATATATATATATATATATATATATATATATATATATAGTACTTATAGTTGAATGTGTGAATGTATATATACGAATATATATAGTACTTATTTTAATGATATATGTGTGTGAAAATATATATATATATATATATATATATATAAAACATGTAAATATATTTTATTTTAATGATCGAAAATTTTGTGTTAAGAAAACATCCTATCAAAAAATAACACCCTGATGATGACATTGTGCTAATGTCGAAATTACTAGGAATAAAAGCAACATGTATCAACATGGCACTTTTCTCTTTTAATAACAACACCAAAAGGCTTTCCGTGATTATGAAACACACAAAACTTGTCTAAATTATTTAATGAAACAGGACGTAATGAAAACATCCTATCAAACTATACACATGAAATATGTATATATATATATATATATATATATATATATATATAAATATATATGTTTATAAACAGTGCATTTGTAAATCCGTATATATATATATATATAAACACATATATATATATATATATATATATATATATATATATATATATATATATATATATATATATATATATATAACATAAATATAAAACATTAAACATTAGGCAGCATATAATTTATATACAAAAAATAATCACACATAGAGTCAATCAGCAATATTAATGCTATTATTTGTCTTTGCCCGTTCCGATATTGTACACAACCGTCAATAATAGCACATTCTCAAAAAAACATCTTTCGGTCGACAAACAATTATTTCGTCTTCAAGTTTTTGATTTTATAAGGAAAATATATGCCTGACGATGAATAAAGTTATTCGAAAGTACTTGCATTTAAAAAAATATAAACTGGAAACAACTGACAACAGTTTTATAAATGAGGATCACATCACTCTATAGATTAACAGTATTTTAATGCTTACATTATACACTACTAGCGATTGATGTCGCCAATAATAGCATTAATATTGCTGATTGATTCTATGTGTGATTATTTCTTTGTATATATATATATATATATATATATATAAATTGCGTAGCAATACCTCTTTTATACATGTTTCTTTAAAGACAACTGACAAGGTACTGCGATTAAGCTTTCTCTTTAATATTTCATTTTGTAAAAACTGTACCAAATTCCTGCCATTCCGAGTTCTTTCGGCTATACTTTTAGCCATTACCAAGGATTACTTTGTTTTACTTTTCACTAATGAGTTGTGTTATGTATGTATCCAGAGTTATAGAGATGTTTTATGGGCTGATCATGTTTGGAAAAATAAACATTCCTATATCTTTACATACATAACCTAACGCATACATTCAGTTAAAATTACGATCACCAAAGTTACGCAACGTCGGGTCTGGCCAGAAACGTAGATGGGTGACCGCTTGGGAATACAAGGTGATTTAAGCTTGGCTGTTCGGGTGTTGTAAGTGATAAAGCCATTTAATTGGAAATTAGAAAACCTAGTTCCACTTCCTTTCGGGTTTTGTATATTTACTTATGCGCAAATACCCTTGGGAAAGGCATGAACCCAACTCTTCTCTCACCAGTCTATGTGTTAAGTAGTATGACTTTTATCAAAAAATCATTATTATCTCCAAGAAATTAAATGTTACAATTAAAAAAATTTGGCTTTAAATACCCTGAAAAAGTCTGATAAATCGTAAAAACAAATCAATAATTCAATGTACGTGTGTATGTGTACTTGTGTTTATGCCTCTGTGTGTGGGTGTGAGTGCGCATGTGTTTATACATATATAATTTACACACACAAATAAGTGATGTTCCAGAAGTAATTATTTGTTCACCTGGAAACTGCTCCGAACACTGTGATCGCAATGGCACCTTTGAGTAGAATAATATTTCGCTTGGAAAACAATATTTTCCACAGTTTCGGCGCCAATACATTTTTTGCTTCCTGAAACGAAGAGTGGACTTCATTTCGTTGGGTGAGAATAGTGTAGTCTTTTAGAGAAATATCGCTTGTTATTACAAAAAAGCATTAGGTTCTGCTTAACTGTGTTGATTCGCAGAAACGTTCAGCAAACGTTGATGTATGTCGAGGGTTGCCATATCTCAGATTTCTACGGTATTTCATGTCTCACGTCATTTTACCAGATTACTACTTAACTACATGTAACAAGGCAAAATATACGTTAATTATAATTCTTTTGCCCTTAGAAAAGCGATAAGCTCCATTAAGAGGCAAGTGATTATTGCTGGGGAAATAAACTGGGAGGACAATAGAACAGATTTCAAAGAGACAGAAGAAGATTGACGTTATTTACATTATTCGGACTATTGTCCTCATCTTTGTCGCCATATTTATTACAACGTTTCATTGTACGCTCCGGCCTTCTTCAGGTAGTTGCAATGTCGAACTGAACACTTTATTTCGCTCACTGGGGTAGACTGTTCTAGTTCCACGTGCCACGTTTAATAGATGTCAGTTATCAGTTATCTCCTGTTAATTTCCTTCTGAAAATACTCCACCACCTTAACCAGGTATTGAACTCACACTCTTTGAGTCCTGTCACTGGATCTAACTAACGCCTTTATCCACTGTACCATGTGTATGAATTTCTGGGTATTATAAACCTAATATATTCAGCAACCATTTTTTACCAGTTCTCATTTGCAAATTTTGTTGTTTTCATTGCATTTTTTATCAGAAGTCATATTGCAATTTTTGTTGTTATTATCGCTTTTCTTTGGCACTCCTCATTACTAGTTCCCATATTGTATTCATTTCTATGCTTGGTCTGCTCAGGGGATTTTTGTGGCCTAGCATATGTAAATAGTGTACATAATACATCATCTCAGATATATAGACAGAAGATTGACGTTGCATTTTGGATTTACGAATATCGACAGGAAAGCAATTAGCCGGAAGGGAAATTCACAATTAATAAGTCCGAGAGAAAATACTATTATCATACAACGTACCGCTACATACGGCAATTTGAAAGTTAATTTCACTACTGAAATTGCAAGATATATCCATATGCTCTATGCTGATAGTGTCTTCTTCCGCACTTCTCCCATGTGGAACCCACTTCTTTTTGTTTCAATCACTTTTTCCACCAACGTAACGTAGCTTCCTTTTTTCTATTTTGTAGTACGAGATTGAAAGTTTTCACTGTTGAAATTGCAAGATGTATCAATATGCTCTATGCTAAGAGATTCTTCACCCGCACTTCTCCTTTCTGGAACCCACTTCAGGTTTTCGGCTTCAATCACTTTACCACCTCTGTAACGTATCTTAATTTTGTCTATTTTATAATACTATACTGACAGTTAGGTTTCGTTTTTGACATTGCTAGATATATCCGTATGCACTTTGTTAATAGCTCGATCTCTCGCACTTCTTCCTTGTGGAGTTATTGATATCATGGATTTATGCGGATTATTAGATTGGCGAATTGTTCTCTTAATTTCACTTCCGAAATTAGTACGGCACCTGATTTAATGAAGTGGAGGTACCAAAGAAAAAAGCTCCTCAGAAAAATTAGCGTGAATATATAGGACTGTCATAGCAAAGCTATGTTACGGCTGTGGCAAATTGACTGAAGCCGAGATACCAGCTTAGAACCGATGATATTGCAAATTCTTTTTTTGGATTGACGAGGTGGTTCAATCTCCACTGCCATACAACAAACTACAGCCGTTTTTTTTTTCCCCGTCGTGGGACAATCTAGCGAAATAGTTGTCTGCTAAAGTCGGGCAACCCGCATTTGTCTGACTCCTAGCATGTTTTTCTGACAAGAGTCGGATTAAACCAAAAATGAAGTATTGTATTGCTGCTGTAACTGGGCTAGAGATGCTAAATCCCAAAAAATCAAGCCTTTTCATGGAGATCAAAAACTATTTGTATTCGGTGGAATTCCCTTCTATGCGGACTTTTCCACTGAGGCAACAGCACCCGTCAATATCAATTCGTTATTTGAATGGCAAATGTTCAGATGAGCTGCATTCTTTTGTTGGGAGACTTCCATGGAATAGAATCATTCTTATTTCTTCTGCGTTCCAAAATGAAACAAAAGCCTTACATTCAGATTTTCTTAAAGATGCCACTTTGTTGAAACACTTCTGATAAATGCTTCCACTTAAATCTTAATACCAGAATTTGTGTTTAATTTATTCTTGGCTGCTTTTTTAACACTTAAACTCCCCCTATATATATATATATATATATATATATATATATATATATATATACTATGAACCTAAATTGCCAGGCAAACCTACCTAGGTTTCACCTACGCAGATCGTCAGGATACGCTGGCCAAAACATTAGAACAGAACATAAATAGCATACAACATAAAAACATGATTTGCTCTACTTAGTGTATTGAACACTTTGATTAGTTATTCTTGCTTTACTCGTTTTGGAGGTTTTTTTCTTTGGACTCTGAGCTTCGATTCTAGACGATTGTTTTGGTCTGAATTACATGTTCTTGGTTCTTTCTTTTTTTATTCTTTATTTTTCCTTGGGTATTGGTTTGTTTATTTACAAGCCAAAACACCTAAGTTTTTTCTAGACGAGTACGATTACTTATATTTATAAGATCATCATAATTATATATATATATATATATATATATATATATATATATATATATATATATATATATATATATATATATATATATAATTAATTCATTGGGTCTAGAAGAATCCTCAACAGAATGCAGAAATCACTGGACGGCCGTTTCGTCCTATTTTTGGGACTCATCAGCACTGTGAATCTACTATCGAGTATCGAATACGGACCGTTACAAAATGAAGCATGTGTCATACCCACAGGACCCACGGGTTTCGGCAACAAACCAGAGTCGATATAGCGCCCATTCTTTACAGATTACATCGTATGACACATACGTCTACTTATACCAATGGACTGTGCCCCATGAGTCACGTCTTCTATCGCCAAGCCGCTCAAGCAGTGATATATATATATATATATATATATATATATATATATATATATATATATATATATATATATATATATACAAAATAAGGGGAGATTTGAATAATCATGATTAAATCATTGAGACCAGTAGAACCATCAACAGAATGCAGAAAGTACTGGACGGAGTTTTCGTCCTAATTTTGGAACTCATCATCATGTCAGGATTTTTTCTAGACACGGAATTATAATTATTCAAATACCCCTTATATATATATATATATATATATATATATATATATATATATATATATATATATATATATATATATATATATATATATATATCACTGCTTGAACACTTGAACCGGTTACTAATGTTCCGGATGGAGTGGCTTGGGGATAGATGATGTGACTCATGAGGGTACAGTTTGTTACCTCACCCTCACTGAAACCATTTTGTCCAATATACATGAACACTTGTGTCATATCGTAACAATTCAGGTTCGATTCTCGGTAGTGGATGTGCACTGCTGATGAGATCCCCAAAATAGGACGAAACGGCCGACTTGTGCTTTCTGCATTCTGTTGAGGTTTCTTCTAAACTCGATGAAGTGATTATTCAACTATTTTTAATTTAATATAATATAATATATATATATATATATATATATATATATATATATATATATATATATATATATATATATATATATATATATATATATATATATATATATATATATATATATATATATTGTGTCTAGAAGAATCCTCATCAGAATGAAGAAAACTATTTTGGGGACGCATCAGCAGTGCACATTCATTACCGTAAATCGAACCCTGACTGTTACGATACTGGACCAAATACCTCGGTATAATTTCTATCAATCTCATATATATATATATATATATATATATATATATATATATATTGTGTATAGAAGAATCCTCATCAGAATGAAGAAAGCACTATTTTGGGGACTCATCAGTGCACATTCATTATGACTGTTACGATACTGGACCAAATACCTCGGTATAATTTCTATCAATCTATATATATATATATATATATATATATATATATATATATATATATATATATATATATTGTGTCTAGAAGAATCCTCATCAGAATGAAGAAAGCACTATTTTGGGGACTCATCAGCAGTGCACATTCATTACCGTAAATCGAACCCCGACTGTTAGGATACTGGACCAAATACCTCGGTATAATTTCATCAATCTCATATATATATATATATATATATATATTGTGTCTAGAAGAATCCTCATCAGAATGAAGAAAACTATTTTGGGGACTCATCAGCAGTGCACATTCATTACCGTAAATCGAACCCTGACTGTTAGGATACTGGACCAAATACCTCGGTATAATTTCTATCAATCTCATATATATATATATATATATATATATATATATATATATATATATATTGTGTCTAGAAGAATCCTCATCAGAATGAAGAAAGCACTATTTTGGGGACTCATCAGCAGTGCACATTATTACCGTAAATCGAACCCCTGACTGTTACGATACTGGACCAAATACCTCGGTATAATTTCTATCAATCTCATATATATATATATATATATATATATATATATATATATATATATATATATATTGTGTCTAGAAGAAATCAGAATGAAGAAACAATATTTTGGGGACTCATCAGCAGTGCACATTCATTACCGTAAATCGAACTGACTGTTACGATACTGGACCAAATATCTCGGTATAATTTCTATCAATCTCATATATATATATATAAAATATATATATATATATATATATATATATATATATATATATATATATATATATTGTGTCTAGAAGAATCCTCATCAGAATGAAGAAAGCACTATTTTGGGGACTCATCAGCAGTGCACATTCATTACCGTAAATCGAACCCTGACTGTTACGATACTGGACCAAATACCTCGGTATAGTTTCTATCAATATATATATATATATATATATATATATATATATATATATATATATATATATATATATATATATATATATATATATTGTGTGTAGAAGAATCCTCATCAGAATGAAGAAAGCACTATTTTGGGGACTCATCAGCAGTGCACATTCATTACCGTAAATCGAACCCCGACTGTTACGATACTGGACCAAATACCTCGGTATAATTTCTATCAATCATATATATATATATATATATATATATATATATATATATATATATATATATTGTGTCTAGAAGAATCCTCATCAGAATGAAGAAAGCACTATTTTGGGGACTCATCAGCAGTGCACATTCATTACCGTAAATCGAACCCCTGACTGTTAGGATACTGGACCAAATACCTCGGTATAATTTCTATCAATCTATATATATATATATATATATATATATATATATATATATATATATTGTGTCTAGAAGAATCCTCATCAGAATGAAGAAAAGCACTATTTTGGGGACTCATCAGCAGTGCACATTCATTACCGTAAATCGAACCCCTGACTGTTACGATACTGGACCAAATACCTCGGTATAATTTCTATATATATATATATATATATATATATATATATATATATATATATATATATATATATATATATATATATATTGTGTCTAGAAGAATCCTCATCAGAATGAAGAAAGCACTATTTTGGGGACTCATCAGCAGTGCACATTCATTACCGTAAATCGAACCCTGACTGTTACGATACTGGACCAAATACCTCGGTATAATTTCTATCAATCTCATATATATATATATATATATATATATATATATATATATATATATATTGTGTCTAGAAGAATCCTCATCAGAATGAAGAAAAGCACTATTTTGGGGACTCATCAGCAGTGCACATTCATTACCGTAAATCGAACCCGACTGTTAGGATACTGGACCAAATACCTCGGTATAATTTCTATCAATCTATATATATATATATATATATATATATATATATATATATATTGTGTCTAGAAGAATCCTCATCAGAATGAAGAAAGCACTATTTGGGGACTCATCAGCAGTGCACATTCATTACCGTAAATCGAACCCCGACTGTTACGATACTGGACCAAATACCTCGGTATAATTTCTATCAATCTATATATATATATATATATATATATATATATATATATATATATATATATATATATATATTGTGTCTAGAAGAATCCTCATCAGAATGAAGAAAGCACTATTTTGGGGACTCATCAGCAGTGCACATTCATTACCGTAAATCGAACCCCGACTGTTACGATACTGGACCAAATACCTCGGTATAATTTCTATCAATCTCATATATATATATATATATATATATATATATATATATATATATATATATATTGTGTCTAGAAGAATCCTCATCAGAATGAAGAAAGCACTATTTTGGGGACTCATCAGCAGTGCACATTCATTACCGTAAATCGAACCCTGACTGTTACGATACTGGACCAAATACCTCGGTATAATTTCTATCAATCTCATATATATATATATATATATATATTGTCTAGAAGAATCCTCATCAGAATGAAGAAAGCACTATTTTGGGGACTCATCAGCAGTGCACATTCATTACCGTAAATCGAACCCCGACTGTTACGATACTGGACCAAATACCTCGGTATAATTTCTATCAATCTCATATATATATATATATATATATATATATATATATATATATATATATATATATATATATATTGTGTCTAGAAGAATCCTCATCAGAATGAAGAAAGCACTATTTGGGGACTCATCAGCAGTGCACATTCATTACCGTAAATCGAACCCTGACTGTTACGATACTGGACCAAATACCTCGGTATAATTTCTATCAATCTTATATATATATATATATATATATATATATATATATATATATATATATATATATTATATTGTCTTAGCTTTGATTTTGTTTTATTGTTTCCTACTCAAACTCATCTATATACTTCATACGAGGTCCTAGCCAACATTGAGAGTATTCAGCCATGAAAAAGAAGTTAACTGAAACCTCATTCCCACAGTATCCAAGTCACCTTGCTTTCTCTTTGCCTACATGTTAGCGACAAAATCCGTACCACATTTTGTCTTCACATATCCCTCATCTTTTACCTACCATCTTGTAGCTCCTATTTTGATTTGCAATCAAGAAATACTTCCCTCCTATTAAATTTCCTCGTGGATGAGGTGGTTATCTCTTGCCCCACCCTCTAGTTCTCCAGACTAAATGAAGATGACTTATTTCATCTCCGTTGTCAAAATATTACGGGATTGCAAAAGAAAATGATTTCCAATGCGGGTCTTTTAAGCACACAGAAGCCTCACCCTTCATCCCACGCACACACATCGCCGCCGTCGCAGCTGATATATTTCTATCCTCATTTCCATTGTAAATATCGGAAGTGCCTCCGGTAATGTGAAGCTGAGTGACCTTTATGCAGTTTGACGCTAAGTCTAGTAAATGTCATTTAGATCCTTTCTATTTCTGTTCTGCATTTTGAGCATTTCCCCCTCCTTTATTCCATTTTCGTTCAAACGGTCTGATACTTATACTTGAAGATTGGTATCTACTCATGTCAAAGTAAATTTTGTGTATTTGACGACATTTGAATAAAGACTACGTAATCATTAATTCATTGCTCGGTCTTGGAATAGGTCTATCCTGTTGTTTCCAGGTGTAGGTGTCCGAATCGGGGATCAAAACGTTACTGAATTGGTTATTTCTCTGATAATAATCCTTTTTTTTTCTGATTTTGCTTTTCAATTTTGATACTCTTTTTTTCTTTCTCTTTACCCCTTCTCCCTTTTCCTTTTTCTTTTCTGCTTCTATATTTCTCTTTTCCCTTCTCCCTTTACTCGTTTTCCATTTATTCTTTTCTCTTTTTTCCTTACTGTTATGGAATGGTTTCACAGTGGAATCTTGTGTTTGTACTAAGTCGGTTCTAAAATAGGTTCGACGTACAGAACGTTAGGAACTTGATATAATAGGTAATGGCACAGAGAAATCTAGTTGTGGTCGCTGATACTTTAGTATCCGACTAACGGTCGTCCGGCATCGACTGACTGCTCGAAGATATTCAGTCACCCTCACCCCGAGGGCGTCATGTGGCATAAGGCCTTTTTAATGTGGGATCTCCGAGCCCGTAGGCCCGGCCCAAAATATGCCCATTGAACTCGTATAAACGGGTTCAGGTTCGGTTTACCTCCCCGAAAGAGAATCCGCCGTTCGGCGTAGCCTCGTTCGGGTTCCTCCCCGCCCGAAGGCAGAGAGTTCAACCGATCAGCCAGTCAACTGACTGCCCGAACCACTGAGCGACTCCCTCTACTCCTACTTATTATAGGTGGGAGAGTCTATCAAGTATAGAATAGGTGTGTTCCACTATAACACTTACCCCCTTTCTCCTTTCCCCTTCTCTACTTCTCTTTTCCACTTCCCCCTTACTAATATCGGCTTCTCCCTTTCTATTTTTAGCATCTAACTTTCTCTTTTCCCTCCTCTATTTCTCTTTCCCCCTTCTCCCTTTCTCTATTCCTCTTTTTCCTTTCTCTTTTCCCCTTCAGTCTCTTCTCATCTTCTCTTCTCCCTTTCTCTTTTCGTCTTCTCGCTTTTTCTGTTCGCTTTTTTCCCTCTCTCTTTTCTTCCACTTCCTTTCTTTTTCCCTTATCCGTTTCTCATGTTTTCATTTATTTCTTTCTCTTCCCCCTTTCTCTTTTCCTTCTCACATTTTCTCTTTTCAATTTCTCCCTTTCTCTTCTCTATTTCTCTTTTGCTGTCTATTAATCACCACAGAGATCCTTCCCTGCCTCCCATTAGAATGTCTGACGCTCAACTTCTCGAGAGCACCTCACTGCGGCTGCTCGGTCTCATGTTGTCTGCTGACCTGAGATGGAACAAATACATTGAGTCAATTGCTTCGTCCACCGCAAGGAAAGTTGGCTCCCTGTGCCGCGCCAGGAAAATTTTCTCCCCGGAATCGATCCTTCAGATTTAGAAATCAACAATTCGCCCTTGCATGGAGTATTGCTGCCATATAGGGTCTGGAGCCCCTTCTGTTTGCCTCGGGGTTCCTGATAAGATCCAGGGGCGGATATGCAATATAATTGGCCCTGATATGGCATCTCGTCTACAGTCGCTCTCTCACAGACGCGCCGTTGCCTCTGTCTGTCTTTTTAACAAATACTTTCATGGTAATTGCTCCGTGGAGGTGCATTTGCTGGTTCCCAGACTTCATGAATTCAAGCGCTCTACGAGGCTGGCATACCGCTCTCACCCTTTCACTGTAGAAACTATTAAATGTAGCCGGTTTTTCTACTCCAATAGCTTCATATCTCGCACCTCTCGCCTGTGGAACTTCTTTCCCTATTCCTGTTTCCCTGAGAGTTATAATCACCAGCTATTCAAATGTAATGTCAATCGACATCTCCAGTTGCCTTCATCTATCCACTATCCTTCTCCTCATCCTTTCCTTTATCACTCCTATCTGCTCTCGCTCCAAATTCTCTGTAACTCCTTGCGTCCTCGTGGCTTCTCGCCTTGCTTGGGGTGAAACGATTAAAAAAAAATCACCCTTTTTTTTTCATTTATTCCTTTCACTTTCCCCTATCAACTATTTTCCTCTTCTGTCTTTTCCTCTTCTCTTTTGCACTACTCCTGTATTATTTCACCCTTTTTCTTTTCTTTTCTTCTACCTTTTCTCGTTTCCACTTCTCCCTTTTCAACTCCTCTTCTCCATTTCTTTTTTTCCATTCCTTTCTTTCCCTTTCTCCTACTCTCTTTCCCTTTCCCGCTTCTCCCATTCTCTTTCCCTCTTTCCCCTTTATTCTTTTCTGTTTTCCCTTTTCTCTCTTTCTCTTTTCTCCTACTCTCTTTCCCTTCCCCGCTTCTCCCATTCTCTTCCCTCTTTCCCTTTATTCTTTTCTTTTCCTTTTCCCCTTTTCTCCTCTCTCTTTTCCCTTCCCGCTTCTCCCATTCTCTTTCTTTTCCCCTTTCCCTTTCTCCCTTTCTTTTTCTCCTACTCTCCCTTTCCCTTCTCCCATTCTCTTCCCTCTTTCCCCTTTATTCTTTTCTCTTTTCCTTTTTCTTCTCTCTTTCTCCTACTCTCTTTCCCTTTCCCTTCTCCCATTCTCTTCCCTCTTTCCCCTTTATTCTTTTTCTTTTCTTTCTCCTCTTTTCTCTCTCTTTCCTTCCCCTCTTCTCCCATTCTCTTCCCTCTTTTCCCATTTTTCTTTTTCTTTCCCTTTTCTCTTCTCTTCCCTCTCTTTCCCCCCTTCTCCCCATTCTTTTCTTTCCCTTTATTCTTTTTTTTTTTCCTTTTTTCTCTTTTCTCTTTTCTCCTACTCTCTTTCCCTTTCCCGCTTCTCCCATTCTCTTTCCCTCTTTCCCCTTTATTCTTTTCTCTTTTCCCTTTCTCTCTTTCTCTTTTCTCCCTACTCTCTTTTCCCTTTCCCCTTCTCCCATTCTCTTTCCCCCTTTCCCCTTTATTCTTTTCTGTTTTCCCTTTTCTCTCTCTCTTTTCTCCTACTCTCTTTCCCTTTCCCGCTTCTCCCATTCTCTTCCCTCTTTCCCCTTCATTCTTTTCTCTTTTCCCTTTTCTCTCTTTCTCTTTTCTCCTACTCTCTTTCCCTTTCCCGCTTCTCCCATTCTCTTTCCCTCTTTCCCCTTTATTCTTTTCTCTTTTCCCTTTTCTCTCTCTCTCTTTTCTCCTACTCTCTTTCCCTTTCCCGCTTCTCCGATTCTCTTCCCTCTTTCCCCTTTATTCTTTTCTCTTTTCCCTTTTCTCTCTTTCTCTTTTCTCCTACTCTCTTTCCCTTTCCCGCTTCTCCCATTCTCTTCCCTCTTTCCCCTTTATTCTTTTCTCTTTTCTCTTTCCTCTCTTTCTCTTTTTCCTCCTCCTCTTTTTCCTCTTTCTTCTTTTCTAACAGTGATTCTTTTACCCATTTCTCTCTTTCATTTCCCTTTCTCTTCCTCTTTATCCCTTTCACTTTTCCTCCTTTCTTCCTTCCGAACATTGATTGTCTCTTTGCTCTTCCTTTCTTTTTTTCCTTTCTTTCTTTGTTTTTCGATTTATTATTTTCCCTTCATCCTCTCCCTCACTTTCTCTTTTTCTCCACCCCTCACTTTCTCCATTTTTCCCAACTGTCCTCCTTTCTTGTTTTTTTTTTTTTTCTTTTTCATTTTCCCTGTTTATTTTGTGCAAGAAATATTTAAAGTATTTTATTTTAGCTTTTCATCCCGTCACATTAAAACTTTCTTGTTATATTTTCTAATTTAAGCAAGCGCGGAATTATCTCATATTAACAATTTGATATTTAGAACTTATTTTGTTGTCGGGTCGCTTCGTCTTTCTGAAGAATAACACATTTTCTGTTTAATAAATAAAGGGCCTTTTGTGTGAATCGTCACTCTACGTTCTTTTTTCTCAAATAAATATCAACTCTGATTGATGGCTTTTAGTTTAATCGCTTTGCCTCAAATGTTAACGCCATTTTGTCGCGAATAACAGAACTATTGAACGAAGAATTAAATAATTGATTTCATGTTGGGTCTTTTCACTGCTAATAATGAAGATTTTCTTGACAAATACATTTTTTCACAATTTACAGTTTTTATCCAAAACTGCTGTGTAACTTTTCGAAAAGCTTAGTATCTCGTTACTTTTTTCCAAACTCAAATCCTTAAAAGTATCGATTAACCCGAAACAAGAACTCAACTAATTTCTTTTATGTCTGTTTACATTTGTATTGTATTTCCCAATGTTCATATACAAATTTAAATTATGATTGTCACTAAAACATCTATGTTTTTGCCTTGTTTTCTCGACTGTCGTGGTCATTATCAGGACCCAATTGTAAGAAGACAAAATGCGTAGGGATAGGAAATGAGTTCAGTAAATATATAAAAAAGAAAGGTGTCTAAGACAAGGATGTGTCTTCTCACTAGATTATTTAAACTATAATGTGAGGTGATTCTGAAAGAATTAGAAGTCCTAGAAAGGATTCTTTGTTTTCGGCCCCAATCTTAACACCATATGCAGAGGACACAGTGTTGACAGCAGGCACAGAAAGGGAAATACAGAAGGTAGTGACGAAAAGCGAGAAGAAAGGACTAACTATCGATTGCAAAATGACAGAATGCATGGTTGTTAGCAAAAGGAACAGCCCAAGATAAAAATTTCAAAATTGAAATACAAAAATCAAACAAGTACAATTTAAATATCTGGGAAATGTTTTAACAGAGGACAGAAAGTTCAACGCATTGGGATAGCAAAATATGCCTTCCAAAAACTAAGCAAGTTATTAAGAAACAGGATAGAAAAGAGCACTGAAATATTATATAATTTTAATCCTCCTACATAGCAGCGAATGCTAGACAATCTCTTCACAAATAAAGAAAAAAATGTGAAAGTAACAGAAATATGCTTCTACAGAAGGATGCTGAGGATTACGATGGACCAACCATATGAGCAAACAAGAAGTTTTAGAGACAGAAACAAAAAGTACATTTTTAATTAACATCAGAAGAAAACAGGTGAAACATCTAGTGCACATTATGAGAAATGAGGGCTTGGAAAATTAAACACTCACAGGAAAGACTGAAGGCAAGATTGGAAGTGGAGAACAACGCATAACTTACCTAACGATGGATGGTGGAACAAGGCCTAAGAGAGATAACAAAAATACATAGTTTATTAATAGCTACAAAGGACAGGAAATTATAGAGAGCTATGATCGCCAACGTTCTGAAGTGACTGCTACATAAAAGATAGAAGAAAAACTTTGTGAATATCGTAAACAAAAGTTGTTAGCTGTATCCTGTCATCCTTGGAAAAGTAACGTTTCAAATTTAAATATATATGCACATTTGTCAATATTTCTGAGATGAAATATTGTATATATCTAGATTGTTCGGGATGTTGTCCTCATCTTTGTTGTCATTTTCAGTACGTTTCGGCTGTTATACGCTCCAGTCTTCTTCACGCGATTGGAATTTCGAACAGAACCCTTTATTTCGTCCACCAGTTTAGATTGTTCTAGTTCCACGTGTCATGCCAGTTGTTTTTCTTTAACTCTACACTCCAACATTATTTACATTATTCGGACTATTGTCCTTATCTTTGTCGCCATATTGATTACAAAGTTTCGGCCGTTGTACGCTCTGGCCTTCTTCAGTATCTGTCTATATTTCTGAGATGAGGGATTATGTACAGTATTTACATTATTCGGACAGTTGTCCTCATCTTTGTCGCCATATTTATTTCAACGTTTCGGCCGTTGTACGCTCCGACCTTCTTCAGGGGCTTAGAATATCGAACTGAATCTTTTATTTCGCTCACTCGGGTAGACTGTTCTAGTTCCATGTGCCATGTTTAACCCTTATCAGTTATCTCCTGTTAATTTTGCCCTCTGAAAGTTCTCTACTGCTTTAGCCGGGTATTGAACTCACACTCTCTTTAGGTCCTGTCACTGGATCTAACTAACGTCTTTATCCACTCTGCCATGTGTCCTTGAGCGAAATAAAGGGTCGGTTCGATATTCCAACCGCCTGAAGAAGGCCAGAGCGTACAACGATCGAAACGTTGTAATAAATATGGCGACAAAGATGAGGACAATAGTCCGAATAATGTAAATAATGTACATAATACCTCATCTCAGAAATATAGACAGATACTCAACACTCCAAGTTTTTATTCTGCTCTGCTGTGGCCAGGTATTGAACTCAAAAGTCTTTGGGTCAAGTCACTGGATTACTTCAACCAACGTGTTTATCCACTGGGCAATATACTCTTGAGGACATCAGTGTATGTATTTTGAAGATTTATAAACCTAATATCTCAGTAACCATTTACCTTTAAATGGAACAAGAACGTAGAGAGTTGCGTTAAAGGGAGATAACTGAAACTGGGATATCTGGAAGAGGCATGGCACGTGAATCTAGAACAATCTACCTCTATGGACGAAATAAAGGGTTCGGTTCGAAATTCTAATAAACTGAAGAAGACCGGAGCGTACAAGGGCCGAAACTTTGTGAACATGACAACAAAGATGAGGACAAAAGTCCGAACAACGCATATTGTTCAAATTCGTAATTTATTGTTTGTTTATCGTAACTGTATTTTTAATACAGTTTGTTTAAGAGATATAGAATATCAATTCTCGAACATTGTTTAGTTGACCATTAGTAAAATACTGAGGCTGAGACACCAGTATTATTACCTTGTGTCACACTTAATCTACCTAATTATATCCCTGTTTTGTTTTATGGGATATCAATACCTTAATGGGTTACATAATGCCAACAAAATGTTTATTGCTGGTAATATTTTGTTTTGTCAAAATTTATTTTTGGTAATATATATATATATATATATATATATATATATATATATATATATATATATATATATATATATTTCAAAAATGTGTTGCTGTAATAATTTTTTTCCAAAAAACTTATACTAGTAATATTTTTTCTTCAAAAATATATAGCTGGTAATATTTTTTCTTCTTCAAAATTTATTGTTGGATATAATTTTTTTTACAAAGTGTTTCTGGTATTAAAACCTGTTTTTACATTTCCATAGTGGTTTTACCCCAGTTTTGGAGACCCTAACACGTGCTACCACACCGGGTAAGGGCGGACCTGGGAACACCAGCAATTAAGAGGTTATTCCACGCTCCTCAAAACCTCCTGATTAGAGTTCCTTCTGTTGGATGTAGTTTATCGTCTTACCCAGGATGCGGATGTAGTTTATCGTCATACCCAGGACGTGTTAGATACCTGCAAAGATTTACTTTAAAAGAAAAACGTCTTTACCAGATGAAAATTTTAATGTATTTATTTATTTATTTATTTATTCATCTTCATTTTTTTTTTACACGTTCAAAAACGCTGCGCTAAGGATGATGTTTTTGGCAAATCAAACTCTCTAATTTCTGGTGTGTTGTTCCTATGAGATCATACCTGGGTCTGGCACCAGCCTTTCACCTCCTTCAGTCGAAGACAATCGTCAGCTACTGGAAGAAATCCAAGAATTTTCCGTGATGATTATGCTTCTATCGTATGCTGTTTCCTATCAAAGAATACGTCTTTCTCTTTTGGGTTCATTGAACTTTGTCAAAAGAATTCAGTTTTAACACACACCAACATATACACATACATACACACACAAGTTATAAACGTAAAAGAAATCCGTATTACATTTCTGAGGGAGCTAAGATGGAAAGCATTTTCTGAATTGTGACGAAAGAAGCGGGCGGTGAATAAAAGAAAGAGATAAATGACTGGAAAAGAGAAGGAAAAAAAAGATAAGGGGACGAGAAATGGGGTTTAACGAAAAGGAAGAATGTGGATATGAAATCTAGGATGAAGAAAACAGAAAACAAACATGGCGAAAAAGAAAGAAAATTGAAAAATAAAGAGTAGCAGAGAAAAGAAAATGATGCCAGAGTTAAAAGAGAAAATAAGGAAAAAGCATCAAAGAAAGCGACAAAGCAATCTAAAGGAGAAGAAAAAGTCAAAGGATAATGAGAAGATGGAAAAAATGAAGAAAAGAAGGAAAACAGTAAAGAGAACTTATCGAAAGAGAATCAAAGAAAATGTAAAAACGTATATAAAAAATGAATGAAACCAAAGAAAGAAAAACGAAAAAATTTAACAGAAAAAAAAACGAGTGGAAAAAGAGAAAACTGAAGGAAATTCGACGAAAAAAAATAATATCCCATAATAATTTTTATACCCATTTCATAAACTAAATTGAATTCTTACAGGGCAATGGCAGTAATAGAAATATCATCAGAAAATAAAATGAATATATAAGTAAACGAAGCAGAAAAAGGTGTACAACAATCAAATACAAAATGAAAGGAAAGAAAAAGAAAAGAAAATTTGAAATAAAGCAAAAACATAATAAGAGAAAGGTGAAAGTAATGAAGGTAAAAAAAAACGAACTAACGAAAAATGTCGTTAAGACATAGAAAGAAAAATCAGGAAAAATAACATCAACAAACGGGAAATGCTACAAAAGACACAATGAAACAAAAAAGTCATGTAAAAGCAAATCAAAGACGAAGAGAAAGGCAAGCATTTAAAAAAAATGTAAAGAAAGAAAGGGAAATTGAAAAAAAACGGAAACGTTTGATAATATCAATATGAATTAAAATAAAATTTAATAAAAATGAAATCGAAAGCAAATATTAAATAAAAGTAAGAAGGAAATGAATGCGAAGAAAAATCAAGAATTAACAAGAAATTTAAAAAAAATATAATAAAAACTTACAAATAAACATTTAACAGTCAGAAAAGCAGGAATGAAACTTCATAAAAAAAACTATTTATCAAAGAAGTGAATAATCAACCATGAAATATAACAGAATATTTAGAATCAATGAAAGAACAGAAAAAGGAAATTTGGGGGAAAAGATAAACAGAAAGGAAAAATAAAAATCAAATATCTGAATGTGAAAATGCAAAGAAAGGAAAGAAATTCAAAAAAATGAATGGCTAATCTTCGATAGGGACATTCTGTCGAATACAACTAGTTAGAGAGCAAAAAGTCCCTCCCGAATGTCGCCATATTTCCATTAACTTGATTTTTTTTTTATTCATTTTCTATACTTTACTCTTCAATGTCAGTGATGGTCGCTGGATGCAGCTTTTGTTATTACCTGTGAATGGAGAAAACATTTGGAAAGGTCATATGCTACAGCATGTAATTGCAAGATTTCGTGCTGAAGCAGAACACAGGGCATGCTCAGATGAAGAGATTAGCGATAAAAAAGATCAAGAACTTACACTCTCGTAAAAGAGCAAGATGCAGAATATGAATATATATATATATATATATATATATATATATATATATATATATATATATATATATATATATACGGGTGTCATTCAATAAATAAGGTGAATTTTTCGGTATAAGGTCTTCTAATACAGATAGAAGATTACTTTTTTTTTATTTTTCAACGTAGTCTCCCAGCACTGACACACCCTTTTCCCATCTGTGCACAAGCTTCCGTATTCCCTCAGCGTAAAAGTCTTTGGACTGATGTCTCAGCCAGTCGCTCACAACACTTTTGACTTCATCGCCACTTTTAAACTTCGTGCTTCTCGTGAACGCTTTCAAGGGACCAAACAGGTGAAAGTCTGAAGGGGCAAGGTCTGGGCTGTAAGGGGGTGTGAGGGAGCAGTTCCCAGCCCAGCTCGTTAATGGTCTGCACCGTTTGGGCTGCTGTATGACCCCTGCGTTTGTTCTGTATGTCTTTCTTGACCTACCGCAGCAGTTCACAGTAGTCCTTCTGTCAGACTGAATGAGGTCATTGACTGATTCGATCCCCTCAGGAGACCTCACTTCAGTAGGCCTCTTAGCCCTGTCTTCATCCTCAACACTGTTCCATCCTTCTTTAAACAATTTAGGCCACTTGTAGACATTTTTTGGCTGAAACATGAGGCACCATACACAGTTGACATTCTCCTATGAATTTCAACTGTTTTGCAACCTTCAGCAACCAAAAACTTGATCACTGACCGCTGTTCAATCCTGGAGCATGCTTCTTGGTCGGCCATCTTTGTTAATCGCCAAAACTCTCAAAGTTTTTTGTTTTTTTTAATCTGCAAAAGAAATTAAATCCATGTGAAAAAGAAGTAAAACAACAAAAAAAGTAAGCTTCTATCTGTATTAGAAGTCCTAATACCGAAAAAATCACCTTATTTATTGAATGACCCTCGTATATATATATATATATATATATATATATATATATATATATATATGTGTGTGTGTGTGTGTGTGTGTGTGTGTGTGTACATATATATGTATATACAAATATTAATATATGTATATATACATATTGCCATCCACAGACATCCGATTGACCCAACCCAATCATTTGGCATTAGTCAGAGATTTTTCACCTAAGTTGCCTTCTGTCAGAAAGGAAGGTGGATTTTTATGTATTTATTTTTGAATAAACACACTAGTGATTCAGAGTGCTCGGTCCATAGAAGAGCGATGCAATATCAGCAGTAGCAGTTACTGTTTAAAAAATATGTTTTTATAGTTCGTTCCATAAATGTAACAAATTATTTTGGGAAGTTTTAAATTGTCTTGTTTTGCATTATTTCTTGGGATTAGTTTTTTAATTTTTCAATTCAGTTGGTCAATAGGATTCCTGTTAACTTTTTGAAATTTGGTTTGTTCATCAAGTATTTGTTCTGTCTTTTATTATAAAAAGTTTTGCTTAAAACTAAAAAAATGTTTTATTTTTGTCAGCTTTCTTAACCATAATATCCGGCTGTTTACGTAAATCCTTGGCAGGGAATTTTAATGGTTTTGTTTGTAGTTTAGAAGATATTTTCCGTTTGTCTGTCTTTTACAGCCTTGAGTAGTTCCTGAAATTCTGGTTCTATTGTTATCAGTTGCTCTTGAAGTTTTTCTTTACTTTTATATAACATCTCTATTTCAGTTTTTGTTTTAACTATATATATATATATATATATATATATATATATATATATATATATATTTGATGTATAGATGACAGTTGAACCCCAGGTTATGTAATTCCTTTTGATGGTTAGATAACAGTCCATCGATTATTTGATCCATCATATTAAAAGAAAACGTAGAAATTAATTTCCCCTTTTTGTATTGTTGTTCATCCAATAAAAGGCCCAATAGCAATTCTAGGAAGAGGTTTAGTGATGTTATATGTAGATGACGTTTGACCCTAGAAGAGATTTACATTATAGGGATCTGGGAAGCGTCATCACAGGGGTCTCTTAAATAAAGATGCAGTTTGGGGGAAAATCTGTCCGAATGAAATTTTTGATGGTGAGACCAGTACGTGTAAGAGCACTTAAGAGGCTCTAACAATGGAGTAACACTCAAGTTTGATTTTGAGTGATGAAATACCAAATAACATACTTGTATAATTACGAGATTAATAGGTGCAAATTACTGAGAAATCAAATGTAAAAAAAAACGTTGTGAGATTTATTCAATAATATTAGGCACTGCTTTGTGCACCTCGACGTGGTGTAATGGTTAGAAAGCTTGTCTTGATACATCAGTTACGACTGAGTAATGAGTTCAATTCTCACTAGGTGCTCCATACTTTCGACCTTGTGCCTCATCTAAGCCGGGCTTAGAATATCACTTGGGCACCCCGATGTGGTGTAATGGTTAGCAAGCTTATCTCGCTAGAACAATTACGACTGAGTAGTGAATTCGGTTCTCACTGGGTGCCCCCTACTTTCGGCATTGTGCCACATCTAAGCTATGTTTGGAAAATTAATATTAGGCACCGCTTATTCATCTACGACGGTTTTAGACATTCAAAATGTGCTTAGAAAATGATCCAGTTATTATATTAACAAATAACAAGATTAGACCAAATAACGCTTCAGTCGGCATCAAAATATACTTCTTCAGGCCTCATGCAATTAAAACTTCTACTTTGCGAAAGAACTTTCCTTAATGCAATAATCTGTTCCTTTACGCTCTCCTTACTCTTGTCCAAGGTGATTCAATAACGAATCTAGCTTTGGTAAAAAAAGAAAAAAAGTTGTAGCGGTTGGTTAATTTGAACTTCACATTGAGTGAATGGTAAGTGACAGAGTATGATAGAAAGGAAGAGCGAATCAGAGAGAGAGAGAGAGAGAGAAAATGGGGGAGATCCGGTTAGCTCTTGTTCAGTATTGACCCTTCTGACAAATACAACGTAACCAATTCTCATATATATTCAATATGGCTTGGTAAGTTCTGGACAGTCCTCACATACTCGTAATTTTCTTGCTTGATATCATCTTCCCCACCGCAAAAAAAATGTCTATATGTCATGGCACGTCCTAGCTGTGACGGTCTGGCCTGGTGGAACTAAGGAAGGTAGCTCGTCTGAACATATGCCACTAAAATGGCAGTTGAATATCGGCAGGGTAAGCAACGTTTTGTCTGTGGGAAAACGGGTTGCAAATCGAAGACCATCTGCACGCAAGCAGATAATTCTCATTTAATTTTCAATTGATTATTTTGCCAGCACATTTCAAAGATTAGATCTTATGGGAACACATTCGGTAATAAAAATAGGATTTAGAAAATAAAATAGAATATCAGGAAACATATTTTTTAAAATCTAGTAATGATAAACGTAGCAAAGAAAAATGAAATAAACAAAAGAATATATAGGGAAAAAAACCAAAAAAGACAAAGAAAAACAAAAGCTTTAATATGAATAAACCATTTGTAAGCATTTTTTTTCCACTGATTTAATGAATGACAATAAAAAGAGTCTCGTGAGAGCAATTGGCATTTTAAATATTAGGTTCATTCTTAAGTAATTTCCGTTTTGGGGAACCAAATGTAAAGACAGATATATAATCCAGATTACTACTCATAAGCAGCAGTTAAGAAGAAATTTTGAATTCGCTAATATAGTACGTAGGGACGGTGGAGTAATGGATAGACGAGGTCGAATTCCAGGTTCCTTACAGTCACTTACGTTTTAATATTCTTGAGAATGGTATGAATCCATCCATGGGCTGGATAGACTAGATCCTATAGCCTTGAGTGGCAACCGGTCTAGGAGAAGGACAACTTTGAATTCGAAAATATACTGTGATGTCTAACGAAGATGCACAAAAGAAAATGAAAAGCGAACGTAATAAAATAAACGGAAAAGACCAAAAGAAAATAGAGAAGAAGAGGAGAGAATGAAGTATAGAAATATAACAAAGGATGCAATCAGAGAGAAGATAAAGATGAAAAGGGGAATAAAATATGTCGTACAGAATAGGGAAAGGAAAAAAAAAATATTTTTAGCACATAAGTGAATGTAATGAAGGCGACTGGAATTTGAACTCGGCTCCCCAATTCCTCAATTAGAGACTCAATTCATATTCCATTGGTCAAAAGTTTGGAGAGGAGATGGTCACCGCCAAGCAATCTGAAAGCCCACTTATATGATCATCAGAAAGAATCAGTCTGTTACTTCTGCCGTAAGGTCTACCCCGAGCACGTCGATTGATGCAGCCAAGGGTATCATGATAATAAATATAACACATTAATATACAATGCAATGTAATCTCCGTTAATTTTTAAAACCAACTGCAATGACAAATCCTAACTAGCCGTTCATTAAAATATCTGAACAGGTGATGAAAAGTGGGTAGTATACGACAATGTTCAAAACAAGAGGAAGCGGATTGACAGTGATAAAATGTTGTTCTCTTCCATGACAATACAGGGCTGCATACAATAATAATAATAATAATAATAATAATAAAAGATTATGGAACTCGGTTAGTCTGTTCTACATCTACCAGCTCGAATAAACTAACCTTGTATTAACCGAGTATTAAATTTTTCGATCGTTGCGAATCGTTTTGGTGAGGACAGCTTTCTCTAATAAAAAACAGATTCAAAAGTTCGTCGAAGAAAACTTCACATCAAATCATGCTGAATTTTACTGAAAAGGTATCGACTTGATAAGTGGTAACAAGTCTTTGCGAATAATGGTGAATGCATAATTGACTAAAAATGTAATTGCTCTTTTTTTTTTTTTAAGCACAAAGTTGATAAACAAAAACGGAAATTATTTACGACTCAACCAAATGATAGGTTTTGTTTGCTTTTATTATTTAAAATTTCACATAAAATACGCCTGTAATTCTTTGAACCAGTAAATGTTTATGTTGTTTAGTTGGAAATGTATTACCATTCAGATTACGTCTTATATTATCGCTGATAAAAAAAAATGTGATAATATATTTATCGGTCACGCAACCTGGTCTTCTCTTTTACAGTAATGAGATATAACGTTTTTAAACAAATATGCACGCTATTACAATAACAACAGAATATCTCACGAGGCATTCAGTTTGCGAATACATTGCTTTTTATATCTTGTTTCATGTTAGCTTTCGTTGGATATTTTTACTTGTAATAATTTAAAAGCGAAATTCTTTCTTATATCTAACCGTAGTTCACTGCATAGATAAAAATCCTACATTAATCTAACAGAATTTATAACCAATGCAGCTGAAATAAAGTAGCTTAAAATAATATACCATAATATGAATGCCTTTTTTTCACTTGGTACATTAGATATTGAAAAGTCTACTGAATGTTTAATAAAAGAAAGGAACTAGTGATCGGTATTGAAAATTCAATAGAAATAACCTCTATTTGAAAAATGTGTCATGATAAGTAACTATAGAGTTTAATAAATCTTTCGAATCCAGTTTATGGTCTGCCGTATAATATTTGTACAAATTTAAATCATATCACACCAAGCAAGGCGGGAGTGCCACTAGCACGTAAGGGTTTACAGAGAGTGAGAGGAAGAATAAAGAGGGGGTGTTTGAGGAAAGGATAAGGAGAAGGACGGGGATCAAGATCAAGGCAACAGAAGATGACGATTGACATTACATTTGAATATTATAGCGATCAGGGAAGCAGTTAAGAGGAAGGGAGTTCCACTGGCGGGAAGTACGAGATAATAAGCTGTTGGAGTAGAAGAGACGGCTACATTTAACCGTTTCGTCAGTGAAAGTGTGGGACCGAGATGCCAACCTAGTAGAACGCTTAAATTCATGCAGTTTGGGTACCAGTGAAAATAGCTTGTCAGAAAGTGAAATTAGCTCGTTAAAAATGAGACATGATCTGCTGTTGACATGCAAGGATTTTCTAGCAATTGAATGCAGATTTTTTGAGGGCGCAGTTCAAACTAAGCTACCCTTTATGCTAAGGAAAGATGAATGAATATAATAGAGAAATCATGATTTATAGGACACGTATTTAACGGACCCTGATTTCATAGTGTTTAGTAAAATACATCTACTGGATGCTTTGTTACACATCATCGGTGATATTTCCAGCCGAGTTTCATTAAAGTTTTCAGGTTTTTCAACATCATACCCACTCTCCACGGTGATCCAGCCGATGCCGATTTGGTATCGACTTGTATACCTTCCGTTAGCTACAATCTTTTCCATCCTCCCGACCACACACTGCGACTCCTCTCCGCATTTTATGGTCCAATCCCGGATAACTTCCGGTTCACCAGCAATATGCGCTCTTCCATAAAAAAGGAAGCAAACGCCACCGTAGGAACTATCTGGTAAGGAACATGGCGCGACGTGCTCGACTTGAAGAGTTAAATAACGATTTCTTTCCCTGACTGAGATATATACACCTACATGTACACACATTTAATGAAATATTTTACTGATGCTTAAAGTCCGAAATCAGTTATAAACTGATAAAAATTGCTTTCATTGTATTAATATTATAACCATTATACTCTTTTTAATGATGTCTAAAATCTCATTGATAAGAACACAGATTACATGAGTAAACATCCTCTTTTTCTCAGTCAGTGAAATTTATGGCCGCTGGCTTAGATATAGAAAGTTTTGATTGGTCTACGTCTTCAAAGAAAAGAGAGAAACAAGTAAAGAAGCAAGAGAGTCCAACCAAGAGATTTTAGGATAAGGAACGAAAGACCTTAACACAATAAGAGACACAGAAAAACGAACAACGTTTTTAAGTGGTAAAGTCTTCATAAAATTTAGAATTTTATAAATGTCATATCCCGTCAGAAAACAGACAATCCCTTTTCCTTTATTATATCGATAATTGTAATTATTAACCAGGAAAAATATCGGAATGTTTTCCCGCTGCATTCTTTATTATTTGAAATTCTCTTGATTCTCTAAGACTATCTTTAGAAAACTTAATCTTACCCTGCTGTTTAATATACAAATGGATTTGATTCTTTGATTTGTCTTTTTTTACAGCTTATAAACCTTTTGCAGGTTATTTAAAGCCAGAAAATAATTTTAGATTGTAAGAAGTTTTGGTGATGATAGTGATTTACTGATACAAATTTTACTAATTAATCCATAGCCTGAGGGGAGACGCGGTGGATTCGTAAAATTCTCAAAGTGTATCAAAGAATAAATGAATATAATAATACAAGCTCTTGGAACTTGGGTCTTCGGTCTCCAATTCTGAAACGCTATCCGCTACATCAACCCCACATCCACCTGATATTCCCAAGCGGTCACCCATCTAGGTACGGACCAGGCTCGACATTGCTTAACTTCGCTGATTGTACATGAACTAGTATTTCAACGTGAACGGCCGTAATCCAAGATATATGTGGAAGCAGATAAAACAGATTCATGCCTTTGCGAAGAACATAAGTGAGAAAGTGAACGCAAGTGACAAACCCGGAATTTGAACTCGGATCGCTGATCCCAATTACCGTGTCAATTTCCTTATACATTTCCTGCTAATATAAAATATACGATACCTTCGTATAAAGAATATGTATCTACTAAATAAGTTTCAAGAGATCCATGGTATTTAAAATGAAACAATGCTTTCCCTTTTTAAATATCTCAGTTCGTTGAAATCAGAGAAAATCAATAAAAGCCCAAAACAGTCAGAGGCAAATATTAAATAAACAAAACAGTTAATTAAATTGGATCAACAAAAAACAAAAGGGAATTTTAAAAAAATGGTAAAAATCATTTCTCATGTTTAAAAACCGTGTCTAAAGGGGGAAATGTGTCATGATCCATGTAAAGTGCTGATGACTTTCTCTTTTTAATGTTTCATGTTTTTAATTACTTGCTGGTTTCTTTATCAACACCACAAAACAGAAGCAGATAAAGCCAGTGTTAAATATTGAAGGTTCTCAATTCTCGGTATGGGGATGAGACTCGTCTCAGCTCTCTTTTAGCTGAGGCTGGCGTTCAAACTAGAAAATCGTCCTGGGCATGACGATAAACTACATCCGACAGCAAGGCCTCCGATCAAGAGATTGGAGGTTTTGAAGAGCGTAGAACCACCTCTTAACTGCTGTTGTTAACAGATCCACCCTGACCGGTGGTGGCAGCACCTGTTAAGGTACCAGTTATTAGCAAATAATGAACTCCACCCGCCACAATAAACAAAAACAAAAAAAATAAACAAAACAAAGCTCAACATTACATTTTATAATAAAATGAGTAACAATACATTTTTGTAACAAAAGGATAACCAATGCCACAATATAAAAAAATATTTTCATAGTAAAATTACCAACAATATATTTTATGATCTACAGACTATATACCACAAAACACGTTTCCTCTTAAAGTATAAAATTATGTGTAAAATATTTAGATTTCGGCATTAAATAACCCATAGAGGTGTTGATATGCCACTGTACAAAATTAGCCAACCAACAAACTATAGAAACGATATGCCCTCTTGCCGTTCAAAAATAATAAATTCAATTTATACTTACTCCTAAACTTAATCTAGAAATAACCGATCATTTTTTATTTTACGATCATCATCATCATCGTCCTCGTCGTCGTGTTACGGTCATGTGGCTTAGAAACAGTGGCTCCTGTGCAATCACCGAAGTTAAGCAACGTCGAGTCTTGCCAGTATCTAGATGAGTGACCGCTTAAGAATACCAGGTGCTGTAAGCTTGGACGTGCGTGTGATGTAATGGATAATGTTCATCGGAGTGACGAGTTTCAATTTTAGTTGGTTTCGTTATATTCCCTTAGACGCAAATACCTCGGCAAAGGCATGAATCTACCTCTTCTCCTCCGAGCTATGGGTTAATTAGTAAGATTTGTATCACTAAATCATTATTAACAAAAAGAAAAGGTAATTCTTACAATCTATAAATATTTTCTAGATTTAAATATTCTGAAAAGAGTTGGTAAGCCGTAGAAAAAGAATCAATAAAAAACGAAGTCCCAGCACTAAAAAAAAACATTTGGATAGTTTTCGCATAATTTATCTAGAAAAAGAAAAAAATTATAAGATAACATGAGAAATTATATAAAACACTTAATCAAAGAACCTTGTCTGCTATATTTAATGAAGCCTGCATATATATATATATATATATATATATATATATATATATATATATATATATATATATATATATATATATATATATATATATATATATATATATATATATATATATATATATATATATATATTGATGCATATTAAATACTATAGACAAATTTTGTCGATTTGTTTTAAGTAAGTTCCTTTCATATTGTCTGATAAGCTTAATAACATTATCATTGAAAGACGAAAGGAAATCACCATATTGATACATGTTTAAATCCAATTATGCTTTCGGCTTACATAAGCAATTATCAAAGATGACAATTACATTTCAATATATCAAACAATACACGGACGAAACGATAATTTCAAAGCAGCGACAACGCGTGTATACGAAACGCGGAAGTGAAAATCGCGTCGCAGCTCATGACGTCACACATGACCACGCGAGAGTGAAAACGAGAAGTATCAAGTATATCAATTTAAGAATATTCAATGATAATTTTATTAAGCTTATCAGACAATATCAAATGAACTTAAAATAAATAGACAAAACTTCTCTATATTATTTAATGAAACATGCATCAATGAAAAAGTACTGCCTAAAACACATGCACACACACACATCTATCTATCTATCTATCTATCTATCTATCTATCTATGTATATATATATATATATATATATATATATATATATATATATATATATATCAAAGTATATAATTGGTATATACGGAATGAATTCCAATAACCAACAATTACTATTCTTAAAAGAGTGCTCAATACAAAGTAGAGCAGATATAATTATTTTTTATAAAAAAATTATAACATAAGTATGTTATAGAATCAATTATGTATTATAATCTAATTGTGTTTTTGTTGTGTCACGCGTGAGTTTAAGACCACATTCACAAACAAAAGAAAGGGAAAAAGAAAAAAATATATATATACATGTATTGTCAAATGACCGGATGTATTGTAGCGTCTTGTCGAACGTAATTTCAATGAAGAAATGAATTGAATATACATATATATTTTTTTTCTTTTCTCAATAATTTTGTAGTTTTTAAACTTAATAGTGATTAAATTTGAATTTTAAAATTGCCAGTTTTTAATTTTAATATTAAATTTTATCATATAATTTTATAATTATTAGTTAGTATAAATTATTTTTAATATTACACATATTTAAAGATCTGAAAAGCTATTATAGCATGATTTCGTTGTCAAGCTTTTGAATCTTTCTATACTTGGTTTTTGATTGGTTATTCTAGCTTTTGTAACAATGTTTCCCCCTAGTGTAGGATCGTTAATTAATCTGAAACTTTTAAAACTATTTATTTTCTTTTCAACATCATCACTTGATAAGACACAGAGTGTGTTGAAACAAAATGGCTATTTTTGTAGTGATTTTATAACATACTTATGTTATAATTTTTTTATAAAAATAATTATATATATATATATATATATATATATATATATATATATATATATATATATATATATATATATTAATGGATATAAACGAATCGTCATCTGATCTACCGATTATATTTTAATAATAACAGCAATAAATTAATCAATTAATAACAAAAGAAAATAAATTATACATATAGAGCGCAATTTTCTTGGTGTTGCTAAATCTGCATATTTATTGTATCAAAATTACAATTTTGGCAAAAGTCCGAAGGGAAAGTGGCCGTCATTGATTATCCTAAACCAACCTTATGTGATTCGTGGCCCATTCATTCATTACAATTTACTCGATCACCACTAGAATTCATTTATCACCATTCATAAGACATACACCACAAAACCGCCAATTTTAGCGGGACCTACTTAAACACGCTGACATCAAATTTTCACAATATATATAAATGTCTTTGCTTTTTTCTTATAAAAATAGATAAAAATATATGGTATGAAATGAGGGATGGGGGATTTAGCCAGTGACGAAAATAGAATACAACACATTCAAAATAAAAATATGATAGTTGGACACTTTAATCCCATAGGAAAACTACGAGTATTCTGTTGACAGGCAAAATCAAGACGTTCACTCACTAAATGTGTATATTTAATGTATAAAAATACAAACTTAGCACATGGCTGAAAGGCAAAGTGGGGGTGAGGTTGGACGTCTCGGACTATCCTAAACCTAGCTAATCTAATTCGCGACCCATTCATTACAATTTACTCAATCACCACAAGAATTCATTAATCTCCATTTATACGACATACACCCCAATACCGCATATACAAAGATATACAAAATTTTACAGTATATACAAATGTCTATAAAAATATAGGGAATGAAATGAAGGGGGAGCAATGAACCCAAAAGTGAAAATAAAAATACAAAAAAAAAACATTCAAACTAAAAATATGTCAGTGGGACCCTCAACCCCACAGAAAATTAGGAATGTCCGCTATATTCTGACAATAGGCCAAATCAAAACGCTCACTGACTAACGGTGAGGGTAAGTTAAAATAAATTGTGGAGTGAAAAAAATCAAACCTGACCCAGTTAAGATACGGTGTTTCTAAAACTAACTGAATGTTAATTAATAGTGTAGCAGTAGTTGGTTGGTTATACCACTAAATGTGTATGAGTAGACGTTATGTGTAGGCTCGCTACATAAGATTGTGTCAGTGGTACTTGTACCATTGTAAGTAGTGCTAGCAATGTCTTGTGCCAATGATTGATACATGAGTTCACTCCTCTGTCGAGAATATTGCTAAAGCCCCAGTGGGGTCATTTGCAACTCTTTTGGAAAGGGGGGATTATTACTCAGTGCCTCCAAAACGAGAAGTGCCAATGGGTCTTGAGAATTTGTCTACGGTATTGTCGATAAACCCATTTTAAACTTGACTTTGTGCCTCATGACTCTGCGATGTGGACACGCGGCTAAATTCCTGATATTTGTACTATTAGCATCTCTCTATTTTGTCTTTGACTGAAGACAGAACGCAGCTTAAAATTTTTTTTGAGATACCCTGTCCCTAGAATCACCTGTCGGGACAGTACCCACCTCATTCCATTAAAAAGGTAGATTGCTAGTAAGATATCAGCTCAACCAATGGTTGCAGGGGCTGGACATTTTTTTTTTTTTGGCACTGGCCCGGGTGTACGCGCTCGAGCTCCCCACATTAAACCGAACTTGTGTCACGTCTTGTTACTGTGCGGGGCGAGTAAATATCATGGTACCTGTTCTGCTTGTACTGTTAGAACCTCTCAGCTGCGCCCTACTCTTCGGGAAGATCGCGACTGAAAAAGATATTGATAGGTGCTGATGGGAGTCAGAAGGGCGTCTCTCAGAGGATCAATAGAGAAAAGTTTCGTTTTGAAACGTTAAAATTGACATCATATTACTTGACCGAGTTAGCAAACAGACTGTCATTTTTTTTAGACATTAGCTCAAACTCCAGCTGGCCATACCCTCAAGCAGTGCCTCATATTCGAGGGGTGTCTGGGTTTATTGCTCGGCGCCTGAGGCGTCTACGAAATGGTCTAGTCACGAATAATTGTTCCAGGGTACTGCCGATATTAAACACGACGTTTGTGTCACATTTCTTTGCGACGTGGGCCACGTCTAAATACAATGGTACTGGGATTTCTTTCTTTTTATGTGTCGTGACACTTCAGGACGTAGGAGATCATGACTCTCCACGTCTGCCTATCTCTCGTAGCTCTCAATATGTTTCGTCCCTCTGCCACCTCCCCCAGACCACGTTCTGTCTTTCACTTGCTTGAGCTCGCCAGGTATGTCATACGTTGCTTTCCCTTGTCTCTTTTTTCCTCTATTCAACCTGTGAGTATCAGATTCTCCAGGCCCTCCTTTCTCATTACGTGTCCCAGAAATTTCATCTGCCTCATTTTGATGTTAAGTATAAGATCCCTCTTTGTTTGCATCCTCTACAAAACCGCATCGTTGCACACACGTTCGGTCCATGATATCCTTAGCATCCTTCCATAGAACCATATCTCCGTTGCCTCGAGTCTCTTTATCTTTGAGGAAACCGTTTAACATTCGCTGCCGTAAAGGAGGACAGATATCACGTAGCAGCTCAGTACTCTTTCCTTTGCTTCCAAAGAAATCTTCTTTTCTCTTAATACTCTGTCAATTTTTGCAATCTGTCCTTGGCCATCCCAATACGTCTTTGTATCACAGCGTCTCACTTATCGACCTCCGTCAAAACACTTCCCAGATATTTCAATTTCCGCACCTGTTTGATCTTAGTTTACCCGATCTGTAAATTGCATTTTGGGTTCATCCATTTAATGATGACCATGCATTCTGTCTGCTTGTAGTTTATGCTTAGTCCTTTCTACTCGCTCTCCTTCGCTAGGAGGTTTTGTAATTTCTTTTCTGTGTCAGCTATCAACACTGTGTCATCAGCGTAACTTATGTTGGCAAGATTGTGGTCGTCAATGATGAGTCCCGGTAGTATTTCCAAACAGTAAAATAAAAACTGACAGTTTACAATTGGAATCCCTACTTGGAATATGATAAGAATAGAAAACAGATCTTCACCATTAAATATAAATGAAGCAAAATAAACGCTAGGAATAGAAGCACAAGCCGAAAATAATTCGTTTTCCTTAAAACATATTTATGTTCGACATTTGTCGATTTCTTTCATCCCAATTTTCATTGTTAATTTTTCATCAATTTTTTTTTATCGTCAATTTTTATTGTCAATTTTTTATTGTCAACTTTTTATTGCCAATTTTAATTGTCAATTTTTGGTCAACTTTTTATTGTCAACTTTTTATTGTCAATTTTTTTGTAAACTTTTTATTGTCAATTTTTTATTGTCAACTTTTTATTGGCAATTTTTTATTGGCAATTTTTTATTGTCAATTTTTTATTGTCAATTTTTTATTGGCAAATTTTATTACGATAGAATGTATTTACTGGCAGATCGTTAGTGACATTGTATCAAGTCCACTTAGATTTGATAAGTAAGCTTAAAACTATATTTTGTTTTAAATGTTCTTGTTCACGATGGTCACTTGTTTGGTTCCAGCCTGTATCTTGCTAGAAAGCTACTCTTGCGTCCTTCCCGTCCTGGGTATGAAGATAAACTATATCCTAGCCCATGGTAAGACGATAAACTACATCCGACAGCAACGTCTTTGACCAGGTTTCGAATGGCATGGAACCACCTCTTAATTGCTGGTGTTCCCAGGTCCACTCTGGGCCGGGGTGGTAGCACCTGTCAGGGTCCCAGCTACGGCCAAATAGTTAACCCTCCAAATGGGGTCAAAACACTATGAAAGTATAAAAATAGGTTTTAATACCAGCAATAATTTTTGGAAAAATTATTACCAGAAATACATTTTTGAAGAAAAAATTATTGCCAGTAATACATTTCTGAAAAAAAATATTACAAGTAATAAATTTTAAAAAATATTACCATTTTTGGAAAAAAAATAACCAGCGATAAAAATCTTGTCAGTTTTAAATGACCCATTGAAGTTGATATGCCGTAAAACAAAACAAATGAAAGTTTTGTGCCCTCAATACAATTACTGGTAGGGTTACATTATTTTCTTCACGTCCATACCTGGTACGATTCTTATTTCCTTCCCCAAGCTTACTATTCAACAAATAAAGACCTACAATATTTCTAGGTAACCATGTTTCGTTCTATAGAACACATTTTCTCCGGTTAAGAACTTCATCATTTTAAAGATATCAATTTTTTTATGTAGATTCTAGTATGTGCGTCTGGCGCAATGAATATAGATCTGATCTTTTTGTTGACAACCATAGATTCTACCCTTTTACAATTTGCGCGTAGTCTTTTCTTCTTGCATGTTGAATATTACTGTCGAGTGGTTTCCCAGTATTCCTGCCAAAATCATAATTGCCTGCTATAGCAATATTCTAAGCATGGACCATTCTTAGAATATTACTGACACAGAGGATTTGATGCTTCCACTATATATCTAGAGATCCAAAGAAGAATTAGTAATATTAGTGGTTCTGGCGTGATGTGTCGGTGTCAATCAATTTCCCTCCGTTGTAATGTTGCCTACCTGTACATTTTCTATAAATGCTTTCATGAGAAATCGATAGACCGAGTTCAAATTCCAATAGAGTTTGTTGCATTCACTTACGGACAAATACTCTCGGAAAAGTGATGAATATATCCCAGCTATGGGTTAAATATTAGAAAGTTTATCTAGAAAAATCATTGGTAATACAAAATCCACTCGTAAATATAAAGAAGTATTCTTACATTCCAAAATATGCTTCGGCTTGAAACAATCCAAAATAGTTGACAAGCGGTGAAAAATCAAATTAATCAATTAAGAGAATTCATTAAATCCGAATTGGAATTTTACTTTTTTGATCGAGTATGCTGTTTAACTGAAAGGATTTGTAAGGTCATGGAGATCAGGGGTAATGCTCGTATAACTGAATAATGATGTCATGAACTTAAATTAATGAAAAATATTTGAATCAATCTGTTTGAACGGTACATTAAATTACAATAATTGTTTTTCTGTGTAAAGAAGTTCAGCGGAGCATTTTTCGACAGCTCCACATTTCAGTTTACAAATACCACTCAAAAAAGGATTTTAGTACTTGAATAGGCTATTCTTCTGCATGTATTTACCAAAACGTGTTACCTTCAGACAATCACTTATTTCACACCAACCTATGTGGCCTGCAATCTAAAAATTCTCCAGGGTTTTTACCCTATAAAAATTGAAAGGTTTATCTTCAAAGTGAAGTTTTCATATGTGAATTCACGACTTGACTTAAAGGAACTGGCAGGCCATAAAAGATCAGAAAATATTTATAAGTGAATAATAAGGGTATATTTTTTTTTCTTTTTATATGTCGTGTCCTTTCACGACGTAGGCAATCAAGGCTTCCCCCTATCCTTTGAGGCTCAATAGGTTTCGTCCTTCTCCCACTTCCCCCCAGATCACGTTCTGTTATCCACTTGCTTAAGCCCTCAAGGTATGTCATGCGTTGCTTTCCTTTGTCTCTCTTTCCTTCTATTCGACCTATGAGTATCAGAAACTTCAGCTGCCTCTTCACGTAAACGAATAAACATTTATTTTTACTGCTTTTAAAACATGGAACCCTTGATATCAATGGTAATATTCATATTAGCCGTTTCTCTATAAGGAAACATTTGTTATTTATTGACCGAGCAGCCAATATGGTTTTCAGTTGACATTTATGAAATCTTTCTCAGAAAACACATTTTAGGAAAACAGATTTCCCAACTCCAGTAATTCCCCATGTATAATACCCATTTTTTCTAAAAAATAATAAACAAATTTAGGGATGCGTATTATGCACAAAAACCTTTAAAAGAATGCCGTTTCATATGTCGATTTCAGTTGCCAAATGACTACTCACCACAAACATAAAACAATTTGAATCGACCATACGGCGATTGCTTCCCCATAAGATGTCATATACAATCATATGTACCCAATGATACTTACAAATGAAAAATCAAATAAGAATTATCATAAAACTAGATTAAAATAATGTCATTCTGTGTTTAAAACCATTTTTTTAATAAGAGTAGTAGACGCTGGCCGTAATGAAACTGGAGAGTTATAATTTATAGGGTTTGATTACCAAACCATAGGTGCATATTTTGCGTGTGATAGAAGCATTTTCCCACACTTTCAGCACAATTTTATGGGTGCATATTATGGATGAAGGCGTATTATACATAGAGAATTACGGTAGTTATTGTATTGTTATTTTTTTTTGTTTAATAATTAGTAAAATCAACAATAACGAATTAGAGACACCAAAATCATACAAGTACAAAAATTTAAATATCTTATAAGTTTCTTTTTTCTAGATTACGGAAAATGTGACACTGAAATCATATATATATATATATATAT
The DNA here is from genome assembly GCA_903632075.3 of Acanthosepion pharaonis. Taxonomy (NCBI): domain Eukaryota; kingdom Metazoa; phylum Mollusca; class Cephalopoda; order Sepiida; family Sepiidae; genus Acanthosepion; species Acanthosepion pharaonis. The sequence continues at coordinate 4,238,954 of CAHIKZ030004056.1, forward strand.
ATATATATATATATATATATATATATATATATCATGATTTCTGCTGAGCTTTATTATCACTGATCTTATTCAGTGCCATTTCTGAGATTAATAGTCTCTTAGCGCCTATTGTATATCATCTCGCTGCATTGACCCATGGCCGCGTGCAACTTTGAATAGTTTTGAGGCTCAAGGAATGAGTGTCATCGCAACAACGCAAGAGGGGCCAGTAGACGCCATTCCTGTGGGTCATGGTAGATAAGGGTCACTAAAAAAGGGTTAGGAGATGACTAGTTACTAAAATTGGAATCGAGAAAGATGTAGCGAATATAAAATGACAAAGGGGAAGAAAATTGAATGAGTGTTACAGGTGTCGTCGCTGAAATTGAACAGGATCTATATAGGTATCTAAAGAAAAAGATTAAAAATGAGTTTGACTTCACAAAATATAGAAATTTGAAATCATTTTTGTTTCGCTATATCGATTTGATCTACGATTTCACTCCGTTAGCAGGTTAATTTGAACACTTGAATGAAACCCTAAAAGTTCTAAATTAAAGTTAAGTTTTGTAATTCAATATATATTCAGTGGGCAAGTTAGTCAGTTTTTCTTTTTTTTTCCGACGTGAGAGGAAAAAATCTTCTTCTTCTTCTTCTTCTTCTACTTCTTCGAATTTTTTTTTACATTTTAAAAAAAAATATATAAATCTGTGTTTTTCCAGATCAGCAGCTATATGCCCACACACATTAACTCCCTTAATCACCCCCCCAAATTTATGCTCACTCTCTTTCCTTCAAAACCCTAAGTCCATCTCTTATTTCTTACATTTTTACATTTTTTCTCTTTATATCGTTTTTGGTTAGCTGACCTATTAACTAGTCTGATCTTTACCCCTCTCTTCCTCACTATTAAATATTGTAATAAATTTAAAAGCATTCCTATCTCTACCTTCCATCTCTAATTTCGACCATGTCTGTCTATCTCTCACAACTCTCTATATCACCTTACATCAGCTTAATAGTACCCTTCAAAAGTTTCAAAAAGTTTGAATTCATGTTTTCATCCTTGGAAGTGAGGTTTGATGATCCAGAGAAAAAGAAACTCACTGGGAAATAAATTATAACCATAGAACGTTAAAGTTGTCTAGTTTTCTTTAAATTAAATTGTTCGCTCCGATTTAACATTGAGCTCTCCGGATTTCATTCTCCTTGGATTTTCCATACGGATTACCAAGATTTTACACACACACACACACACACACACACACATATATATATATATATATATATATATATATATATATGTGTGTGTGTGTGTGTGTGTGTGTGTGTGTGTGTGTGTGTGTACTAAATCGGTCAGAGCATGATGAGATTCTCCCCACCAAAATTCTAATCTTTTGGTATGTGCGTTGGGGCTGCAAGCTTACTGTTCAACATCATATAGTCTTTACTTATATATATATATATATATATATATATATATATATATATATATATACCGAACCCCTCACCACCGTGCGCTTCATTTCCAAGTGCCATGCCTCTTTCGGGTGTTTCAGTTATTTCCTTTTAACTCAACCCTCCAAGTTTTCTGGCTCACCACCTCCGCAGCCCGGCACCAAACTCACAGCCCCTCCGTGTCTAGTCACTGGATCCAACGAACGCCCTTATCCACTCGGTGATGTGTCCTTGAGGAGCGTGCGACTTTGAGAATACGGCTATGAATATGAGGATAACAGTCCGAATAATGTAAATGATGTAAATAATCATAATAACTCATTTCAGAGATAGAGACAGATATAACTTACATATATAAATGTTTATAAGTGTATGTGTAAGTATTTATTATTATACGAAGGCCGGCTGGGCAACCGGATGTCGTATTCTGGACAATTGTCTTTTAGTCTACCAAATGGCGTGTCTACTTATATTTATATATTGGCCAGCCTATGAACCTTCGAGCCGACTCTCCTATTATCACTACTTTTATAAATTGATATTTAGTTTTATTTAAGCATTTGTTTACTTAGCTTTCCCTGTGCGTGCGCTTTTTATAAGTGAAAAGACATATACACTAGTACATGTACCGGATATATGTACATATTTGCATGCATGCATTAAAACGGTGCACCGAATAAACATCTAATTAGGCCAAGGTAATTCCCATTGCTCCAAGAAAGAAATACAGAAAAAACATCTTTTCGTCTGTCCCTCATTGTATGTTTTCTTTTTTTCGTTTTGGTAATTCTTTTCTCAATTTTATTAATCAATTGTTCTCTTTCTGCTTAACCAAGCAAGGATTGCATTTGCCATCAGTCAAATTCTGCAAAAAATTCTTGCTAAAAAAAATGAATTTCTTCTAATGAGTCTCAAATTGTTCTTTTTTTCTCTCTCAAAACTACCCGACAAAACACCTTAAAAAATAATGTAAATGTTGATTGAACAATGGAATGGATTTAAATGTCTTATAAAACTATCCATCTCATTAGGCAAACAGAAATCACTTACTAGTAAGTTATTACTCAAGTCTGAGTTGCTTCGAAAAAGGATTGAGGGAATACAGAAAAAATTAAACTACAGAATTTTACTTACATTTATATCTCGCTGTGTTTATATTTAACTCTATGAGAGTCTGCACACGCAACTATTTTTCGTTGAATGTGCACACGACTGTCTTTCGTCGTATGCGCATATAAATGTATTTTGTTGTATGCGCATACAAGTGTTCTTGTTGTCTGCGCATACAAGTGTTTTCATCGTCTGCGCCTTCAACTGTTTTTTGTGTCGTCTGCGCAAGCAATTGCTTCTTGTGTTATTCATATAGAACTTTTTTCATCATCTGGCATACAACTCTCCTTCGTTGTCTGTGCATATTTCTATTTCTATCAGTGCATGTGATTATGCAAATATATAATAATTTATCAATCTAATAATTTCTATAGATAAAATACAATTTAATTGAGACACACGGACAATAGGAACATTTAGCCCGATTAGACACCTAAACAGATAATACGAAGCAATCTATAAATAATTAAAAGGTGTTCATTTTCGGCTCAAGGTGAACATAATCTGCTCAGACTTCCAGGTCATTTTAACAAATTTATCAGTTTAATCTTTCAATTTATTCTGTTTCCGGTGTCTTGTCATGCATTTTACACATCTCTTAAAGCCATTCCACAGGAATTAAAGAGACTGATTTTCAATCAATTTTTTCTTTTGTGATGAAAATATTTTTCACAACTTACTCGAATTGTGAGGTAATTACTCGTATATTAGAGAACATTAAAATAAATCAATCAACGTATTCGGAAAATAATTAAGTTTTACCAGAAAGCATATAAAAAATATAAGTTAAATATGTATATTATTTACTACAATGCGATCACCCACATTTTTAAATATTAGAGGCAACTTTTCGATTTCTGTATAAAGAAATTTCTGTTTTTTCTTTGAAAATGACTGAAAGACTGTTTTAACGTCTTTTTTCTGAATATTCTGCCGCTTATGAATTGTTCAAGTTAAATTACATTGTGAATATAAAAGATGTGGAAGATCGTAAGGATCATTTTCTATCTTGGGTATGTTTTGCAGAATGTATCTTGGACATTGCCATTCTTCAGTATGGCACCTTTTCTATTTGCCAAATCGGGACATTTTCGACATAATGCTTCGTGTTTTGAATATAGTTGCTGGCAATAGACATATGCGGTGATGGGCTTCTATGTTCCAAAAGCTCATAATGAATGCCAGTTTTATGTTTTACAAGACACAAATCTGATCTTTGTGGATGTAGTTCTGGCTTTGGTGTTGGCACTGGTTTCTCATTTTGGATAACCAGTGTCTTTTTCGGCTTTTGTGGACACGAAAAACTCATTTTTCATCACCTGTAACACTTTGAAGAAAATATAGATGCTCGGTATTTCCGAGTGAAATACTACCTCATGTGATGGAATGTCGTTTGTTAAGCGAAAGTGCATGAAGAAAGCAAACTCCTCTCGCCTGAGATTTTTGCGCGAAATCTATAGTGCACTGACATAGATTCAATTCAATAACCTCTTTAAAAAAGTTTTCATTCCCAGTGGCTTGTCTTCCAGAACGAGGCTTGTCGAATATATAGAAATGACCATTTTTAAACCTGTTAAACCACTGCTAAAAATATACGAACTTTCACTGTATCAGTAGCTACTGCAAATTCTTTTTTACATATCTGTGTAGCAGTATTACTCGGAATACACACAGTGTAGCAATTAATTAACAATATATTTTTTTAAAACTTACAACATTCTATGCGCTTAAAATCTGAAATACTTGATAAACAGCACATTTTTGGATAGAATTGATGGTAAACGAATTTTCGACGAAGTTTCTTTCCATTCAACTTTAGTTACCACATCTTCCTGAATTTTTCTATCACATCAGTCGTTGCCAGTTTTCAAAGGTTGTCTATCTGAATTTACCTCTTTTTTTACTGGGCACTCTCTAGCTTTGTTGACTTTCCAAACGTCCTAATGTTTTCTCTTGTAGCAGTGTAAAACAAACAGTTTGCTATGAGAAAAAGACTGGGGAAAATCCAAAATATTTTTAGACAAATATCTATAGAAAAAGAAAATCTTAATGGTGTTTGACGTATAAAGAATTTACCAAATATACTCTTGACCAGTTTCTTTCATTTTTGCGTGTGAATAGAGTCAACTTAGTTATCTAATAAGAACGGACAGACTACATTAACTTCATATATGAAATAAGATACGGCAATTCCATCATTGTCGTTAAACAATCGATTCTCTCTAGATTGTTTTAGACTTCTCTACGTCAGAATGTTTAAAATCGCAATGATTTGTCACCTTCGTTTCCTTTTTTGACAGTATCTTTCTTTTATTCCAATGAGGGAGTGACAATACATCACTGCGTATTTCTTAATGTTTTACTAAACTATATTTCGGGTCTCGATTTATGACTGCCAACTGACAGTGACTAGACTTTGAGCATTTGTGCCACTATTTAAATTGACTGGTTCGCTCACTAAAAACAGGGATTTTGTGTTTCTTTTTGAAGTAGGGAATAAATTTTGTAGATTAGATTTCATTAGATCTTTCTCAAGCCACGGCATTTTTTTCAGAATCAAAAAATATTATATACTTTAGAAACTTGAATGCTGTTCGTAATATAAATACCATATAAATACAATGTTAAACTAGGTACCTCCATGAGTTCGCTAATAAAAGAGCATAGCATGATGAAAAAGACGCCAAACTTGACGAAAACAAAATTTTATCGTCTAAATGTTTATGTTATTATTAAGAGGGAAGATAAAAGATTTTTGGGGGTATTTTTTTACATTTTTTAATCGTTCCTAGCACGTCCGAAATTTTCGTTAAAAATCTTGTTTTTTTGAGTCAGCAAAATTGACAGATGGCAACCATTTTTTTCCATTTTATAAAAAAATGAAAATCTCACTTTGAAATTCTTTTAAATATCAATTATCATTTTTTCAAAACTTATTTTAAGAAAATCAGAAATTATGTTTATTTAAAATATTTTGAACCAAGGTTAACTTAGCTACTGCACCGAAAAGATGTAATTTGAAAATAATACAAAGCAGGTCATAAACTTTCGCCTCCCTTGACAGGTGATGAATGACATATTGAAGGATTCCGTGAGGATAATTTGTTCTACGGAGGGAGAAAAGTGAAATTATTTACATTTAAGTGAACAAATTATTTACCTCGTTATTTTTAAGGAAATCTTTCAGCGCTCTAATTTTTTTTTGTACTTAGCTTTCATCTTTACGTTTACGATGCTTTATGGAAAATATATTATAAAGAAATTAAAATAAGACTGTTAAGAGTGAGATTAAATTTCATATTTCATAAGAAAGGTATCTAATTAATTTATAAGTACCTTTCTTATGAAATTTTATCAGAAGTGTACATAAAATACTATAATTTTATGTACATTTATTACATTTTACTGTGTTATTTGTATTTCCATGATATTTCATTTACAGAAAAATGTCATAACTGAGATTAATATAAAAAGAAGCTCATATAAATTTCATAAGATGATACTGATACTTGTAGGTACCCTTCTCAGTTGAAATTGAAAAATCAAATTAACTTCTCCACACGTGTTTCGCAAAAGTAAAGGCTTTAAAAGTGGAGGATAATGCTTAACTCAAATAACGCAACTTAATTGTATTCTGGTTGGTCTTCCGTACTTTATAATTACAGCCCGATTATAAACACAAAATTACATATCTTAATTACTGCGGATCTTCTGATTAGTCAAAATGATACAATTTACAACGAACTAAAAAAGATCTATCTCATAAGGACACTTAGGAAACCCGATGCGGCTTTTAACTAATTTTATATAATAACTTAAACGTAAAAATCTATTATAATTAAAGAAATAACAAATAATTATATTAAAAATTTATTTTTCATCGAAAAATTTTTTGCTTTCAGAAAATATTGTCCATATTCATAAAAACAAATAAAAGCAAATAAAAGCCTTTGAAATTAAATAATATATTTGTTTTATTGAGTTTTGTATGTTACAATTCAGAGCTGATTTTCAGGTGGCGGGGGTCCAATTAAAAATAAAAAAATAAACATGATTTACATTCCTCAAAGCCTTGTGATTTTAACTATTGTAATCACTAAACCTGACGCGATCGAATTTCTAGCGTTTTCATAAAATTAGTTAGGGGGGGGGTAATAAATATAAAATTAATTCTGCCGTGACTTTAATAAAAAAAAACATATTTATAATAATTTCGATCATCTCTGAATAGTTTCTGTAAGTTTTATTAACATCCGACAATTATTTTTATTTTTGCAACATTTACCAATTTAATGTGTGTCATACAAAAAAAAGAAAAGAAAACGTGTTAAAAATTGTACATGTTATTTTACTAGTTCCGTTGATACAAAGAGAAACAAGTTTTTTTTAATCAAAATTTAGAATGTTCTAAAAAGAAGGAAATTTCTTTAAAATAATTAAAATAAACTTTGATGTTTCCTATTAATAATAACATAAGCATTTAGACAATAAAATTTTGTTTTCGTCAAGTTTGGCGTCTTTTTCATTCTGCTATGCTCTTTCTTTAGCGAATTCGTGGAAGTACCTATGTTAAACGGACACAGAGAATTTATCCCTCACACCACAAACAATCATAAAGAGATTTAATTTCTAAAAAATAAGCCAGTTTGTCTGATGAACGCAAAAGCTTGAAACCCAATGTCACAAACTCATATCTATACAACTGAAGATATATATATATATGTGTGTGTGTGTGTTTACATATATATATATATATATATATATATATATATATATATATATATATATATATATATATATATATATATATATATATATATACCATCAGTATATCCATCAGATCCGTGTTAGGTTAGAATGACAAACTCGAAAACATTCCCTCTTACACGTTACATCCACTGGAAGGATAAAGTATTATTTTTGTTTTCTATTGGAATTACGTATGTGTATGGTAGAGGAAAAGTGACATAAAATTGTTTTTTTTTTTTTTTTTTTTTATTATGCTCTGATATGAAACGCTGAAGTTATGGCAACGCTGAAATTTGAAATTTTCGCCTTAGTGAATTTCTTTAGAAAAAAAATTTAAGAATTTCAGTTTTTTTCCACATTTTTGCCGCGTTGTATTCTTCGAGGAACTTCCAAATGCAGGAATTGCTTAACGAACAGGGGCTTACAAGAAGCAAGAAGTTAACAGGCTTTATGTAAGCAAGTCATGTGACGGAACTTTCTCTTCAAATGTGTTGCATTTTTTTTTTTTTTTTTTTAAAGAATTTCATCCCAATCAAGGCGGAAGTTCCACGAGAACGCAAGGCGGTTACAGAGAGTGAGATCAAGAGTAAAAATTAAAGAGGAATGTTTGAGTAAAGGATATAGAGAAGGACGCGGATCAGGTTCAAGGCACTAGTAGATGTCGATTGACATTACATTTGAATATTTGAATATTATAGCTATCAGGGAAGCAAGTAATAGGAAGGGAGTTCCATTGACGGGAACTGTGAGAGAAGAAGATGTTGGATTAAAAGAGACGGTGAATCAACTAAACTGCCAGATCCTCATACATCGAAACCGACGGAAGAGTCCATTATTATTATTATTATTATTATTATTATTATTATAATATATATATATATATATATATATATATATATATATATATATATATGATGGGTTTAGGAATAAATACAGCATGCCGTTTGTCAGTTTCATGCTATAAGTTAATATCAGTAGCCAGCAAAAAAAAAAAAAAAACTCCTTGCAAAGAATTGAGATAAAGGCCACTAGGCGTCAATTGGAACTAGAAGAAAGGAGGCGTATCACATTGAAACATTGGCTCTCGTGCGATCATCAAAGTTAAGCAACATTGAACCTGGTCAGTACCAAGACGAAGACCTGCTTCGGAATATCACGTACTGTAAACTTGGATCTGCAAGTGGTGTAACGGCCCGGAAATGGAAATCGGAGAGATGTGTTCCAGTTCCAGTCGGGTTCGTTAAATACGCTTACACGCAAATATCCTTGGGAATATTCACCTCTTCACCCGCAGTTATAAAACATTATATATACATACTTATACATGTCATAAACAGAGGGACTATAACACTTGTACACCACACAAGCAGTACTAAAAATGATGAAGAGCAAGAGGGTTTATTTGCACTGATTTCTAACGATAATTTGAGCTGCTGGAGAATATGTATGTATTTCGGGAGAAGGCATATTCAGGATTCACAACGGAGATTCGAACGAGTCAGATTTATCTACTTTGTCACTAGCGAGGAGAGATTCTTTTTGTGATTCCTTGCGAATCCACGTCGCCACTTTTGTGATGTTGGATGGCTTGGCTTGTCACTCTTGCTATGTCAAGTGAAATCTCGTTATCACTTGCAAAGACGCTTGTTATATTCGAGATTTCGTAGACGCCGGTACTAGTAGTAACGCCTTCTTCCAATAATATTCGCACTAGTAATACTTGTTCAAGTAGTAATCGCCAAATAGTATAATGATCAGAAGAGAATCGTAATCCGTATAGTAGTAGAGAGACAGTGAATGTAATAGCAAAAGTGGATAGACAAGAAGAGTGAGCAGTGATCCTTACGCTACTTCGTATTCATCCACTTCCTTTACGATCACGTGATCTACTTAATAATGGAATCGCCCGTGTAGCTGTCTGGTGATCTAGTTTCAAACCACGGTGTCGTCACGAAACTTACTTATACAACACAGTGAAAGCGTGGGACCGAGATGCCAACCAAGTAGCACGCTTAAATTCATGCAGATGAAGCACCAGTGAAAGTAGCTCGTCACAGCAGTTGCCATGGAAATATTTGTAGAAAAGACAGCGGTAAGCCACAGCACGTCTGTGAGAAATGGACTGTAGACGAGATACCAGATCAGGACCTATTACATTGCATATCCTCCTCTGGATTTTGTCGAAGACCTGGAGATGAACAGCGGGGGCACCAGACCATTCATACAGTTTATACAACAGACGACTTTTCTTTTTTCTTTTTTTTCGGAAAATAATTTTTTTCCTCATTTTCTCATTTTTAACGAGTAAATTGTCATAAACGAAAACAGTTTCAGAATTAAAAAAAAACAAAAAAAACTACCTATTATATCCTAACGTAGACAAATAATAACATTTTACCTGTAGCCTTTGTTCAGACAGATTCTGAAAAAGTTACTTGGATACGGCCACGATTTTTTTTGGTTTGGAGCTTTGTAATAAATCAATTTTTCATCGCCTCGTGCTTATCTTGTTCGTTGCCTCGCGCCTATCTCGATTTCTTTGAACTCGAAGATAAGAGTGCTTAAAAGTTTGTTCTCTATAAATTTATGTGAAAAAGATTTTTTAAAACTTTGGAGGGTTATAAATGGCTACTACAGTTGATTTATTGCACAACGAATATAAAAACATTTCGCTACTTAGACAGCATTAACAAAGGACAAAACAGTTAAATTCTATCACCAGAATCTATCTTACATATTTATAAGTCTAGCATTCGTCCTTTCTTTGAAAACTGCTGCCATATCTTGTCTGGTAATCCTGCTATATGTTTAGAGATTCTTAAAAGAAGAATCTGTAATGTCATTGGTCCTCACCTGGCTTTTCGATTTCAGTGACGTAACCACCGCTGTAATGTAGCTTCACTCTGCCTTTTCTATATATATTTTCATGGTGATAGTTCTAATGAACCTTCCTCCATATTAGAACTTAGGTAGGGTATGTATGCTCATTGGCCCCTTTTATTTCTGTCCCTATTTTTCTTTGAGTTTAATTCCCCATCCCCTCCCTCGTTAGGTGGTCAGTGACATCAGTTCGCTGGTGGATGCGGGGCGCCTTTCGTTTCGCGTGAGTGGTATTTTTCGTATTTGTTGTTGTGTCTGAATGAGTGCATGTGAGTGTGAGTGCTTGGCATGAATGAATGTTTTATACTATTATAGTCCCGCATTGATTTCGGCCATTGAATCGATGTTTCTGCCACATTTAGTCATTGTGGGGGGTTTTATTACTAATCTTATTTTCTTTAGTTTCTTGTAAATAGTTTTTGTGTTCACATTGTAAATACTCATTGGGGCTAGTTTTTTTTTAGAATTGTTGTTTTATTCCCCTCCCCCCACAGACAATGGATTGTAAATATGAGGACTAGTTAGTATTTTCATAGAGACAAAGAGGTATTATGGTGGTTGTAGTAAGAAAGGTACGTATGAATGTGTTGTTTTGGTGTAAGGAATATTTTTCGTACGATTGGGTCAGTGTTTGTGGCTAGTTAAGTTATAGTTAAGACAGAAGAAAACCGTCCTTTCCCCAATCCCCCCTACGGCCTTGTGCCCCATTTCTGTATTGTACAGAATAAATATCACCTTCCTCCATATTAGTGAAGTTTCGTCATTTTACTGTTGAAATGGGGATAACGTCCACTTCACGTTGAAACACCGGTTCTCGTACGATCACCGAAGTTAAGCAACATCGATCGTCGTCAGTACCCCGATGAGTGACCGCTTGGAAATACTAGGTGTTGTAAGCTTGGATGTATATGTTGTTTAATTGATAAAGACTCAGAATTGTTAATCGGAGAGCCGAGTTCTAATTCCAATCGGGTTCATTATATTCACTTACGCGCAAATACACTTGGAAAAGGTATGAGACCACCTCTTCTCTCACCCGCTATGGGTAATTAGCAGGACTTGTCACTAAACCATTATCATCTCCCAAAATAAAATTATGTACAGAGAATGTTTAGATTTTGGCATTAAATAACCCATAGTGATGTTGATATGCCGCTAAATGAAAAACAACCAACCAACATTTGAAAAGTCTTGATATAACCGTAAGTTCTATGTGAACCGTTTCTTCTCTCGAACCTCTCACTCATAGAACTCACTTCCGGCTTAAACTCACTTCCGGAGTAAAATTTAATCTTCAAAAATATAAATGCAATATCAATCGTTACCTTGTTTTTTTAATTGTCGTTCTTTTGTTGTTCTAGCCTCTTAATATTTTTTTTATTTTCTCAGACACTCAGTACCTCCTTGCGTCTTAGTAGCTTCATTGCCTTTCTATATATATAATAATACAAATAATATGTATCAACACGGCCGTTTTCTCTCTCCCTTTAAAAAATGACACCAAAAAGGTTGTCCGTTAATATGAAAGGATTCAATTGAAAATAAGTAGACAATTTTTTTCTAAATTATTCATTAACGCGTGTCTCAATATATATATATATATATATATATATATATATATATATATATAAAGTCAAACCAAAAAATCGAAAAATTCGCTATAACAGTTATATAACGATAAAAAATAAAAATAAGAATAAAAAAAATAAAAATAAAAAATAAATAAATACTACGTTATTTAAAAATCGAAAACGGAAAAGTGAAAATATACAAGTAAAATAAATTGACCTAAATTCATCCAAGTAAATAAACAAACCAATCCCGATAATGTTACCGTTAGAAAAAAACAAATAAAGATAATCAACCCAAATAAACCCAAATTAAAAACTGTTCCTGCCAAAATAATAGTTAGAATAAACTACAACAATCAACCCCAAAACCGAACAAATAGCTTTAATTAAATTCTCAAACCAAAACAAAACTATTAAATAAGTGATATAAACAATTTTTTACTACGTTAATAAAAACACCGATTAAAATAAATAAATAAATAAATAAATAAAATAAGAAACAAAAAATAAAAATAAATAAAAACAAGCAAAATAATTTAACCCAAATAAATAAATAAACGACTTCCGGTAAAATAACAGCCATAATAGAATACCCACAATGCACCACTGACCCGTATATATATAAATAGCCGAGAAAATAACAGCACACTTGGCCTGACGATTGCATATAGCATATAGCATGAAAGAGACTGTTGCCTATAAGTGTTGACTTTATGTCCACTTTATATATATATATATATATATATATATATATATATATATATATATATATATATATATATATATATGCATATGTGCACACACATTATGAAATGAACAAAGTCCGACAATTATTTTAAGACATTTTTTTATGTTTATACGTTCTTTTTTATAGATACAAATATTTAAGTAAATGCTCTGTTTATAATAAACAGTACTAACGACATTTACCGGCCTGAATGTCCAAGAAATTTTCATAGAAAATATGCGTCTTCCGACAGGATTCGAACCTGTATCCTATACGGAACCGTCATATAGCCTGACGTGACTTTACCGATTTAGCCAATGTAAAATCGACCTTGCTAACCGAAACGCTCCACTGGGGCTAAATAATAAGTAAATTTAGGGGTGGGTATTATGCACACCTACAAAAAAAAATGCTATTTCATAGATCGATTTTAGTTACGAAATGACTACTCAACTCAAACATACGACATTTTGACACTAAAATTTCGTCGATTGCGACCCCATAAGGATGTCAAATACAATCTTATGTAGCTAACGATACTTAGAAATATAAAATAAAATAAGAATTATCATAAAACTAAATTAGAATAATTTTCTTCCATATTTAAAACCATGTTTAATAAGAGTATGAAACGCTGGACGTAATGAAATTGGAGAGGTACAAATTATAGGGTTTGATTGGCCAAAAAAAAGGGGTGCATGTTATGTGTGAGTAGGAGCATTTTCCCACGCTTTCAGCACAAATTTTGAGGTGCGTTTTATGTATGAAGGCGTGTTATACATGGGGAATTACGTCACTTAATAAATATAACATCTTGTGCGCCGTAGCCGAGAATGGAGAAAAATACGCCTTTACATTTTTTTAGTAAATGGGAATGCTGAGTTTGTTTACAATTCACTGAGGGGTGATGTTCAGCCATGGCTCAAGTTCAAACAAATCTATGGAGACACAGGATTGTGTTGCCAGGAAGACAGACAAAAAGATTCAGAAGTCCTATGAAGATTTTTTTCCCTGATCAGCGGACATTTGACACTTCCCGAGCCCAGAGATGAACTCCTTAGATTACGCCATCTGGAGTCGGACATCAGCCATATCGATCACCTAATATCATTATCCCTTAAGTTATAGATCAATGACAGAGCAAAGATGTCAAAAGACTACGTGCAAAGATGCGCGTATATTATCGTGGGTGTGTTGAGGCTGTAATTGAAAATAATGGAAGCTGCATAGAATATATTACTCGTGTCGACATTATCTGCACATTTTATTCATATTATATTTGTATTAAATTGCCTAACAATGCGGGTGTAACATCAAACTTGTCCAAATCGTAGGATAATTGTTCATCCCACAAAATGTTTAATGTCTAAATAACCACTAAACTGCGTTTCTTTTTTCCAGGTTTTTACATAAGACTTTAAGATATTTTGACACCATTGGTCGTGAGAATCACTGAAAAGCTCTTTGAGATATTCATCTAGAAAAACAGGTTAAAAACATTTTGTGTCTGTCCCACTATGTATTTCCCACTGAGCGATGGTGAGACGAAAAAGATAATTCAGGCCTTCCGTAATGATGGCAACATTCATACTCTGGCTTCCATCTTCCAATTCTCTTCAAGAATCATCAAGAGAACGGTAAATAAGTTTAAAAAAGACGGAACTGTAGAAGGGAAAACTGGATCAGGGCGTCACAACAACAAGAGAGATCATCATTTCAATTTAGAACTAAATATAGTCTTATTGTTCGAAGTAGAGACCAATAATGTTACAAAAGCCTCACAGAATTCCAGTAAGATATATTTAATCATTTCTGAGATACAACGGTTCAAATCTTAATTTCAGAATTAGAAAATTTTGCTGTTACACGATTTGGACAATTTTGCTGTTACACCCGGTACATATTAAGAAACTTTCCCGGGTTAATATCTTCCGTGCACATGAAGTGGAAACTGTTATATTGAATCAATTGCTAAGTCTGAAGCTAGGAAAATTGGTTCACCGTGTCGTTCTAGACAATTTTTTTCGCCAGAATTTAAATTACACATTAATATGTCGACCATTCGTCCATGTATTGAATATTGCTCTCACACTGGGTCTGGTGTTTCTGCTATATATTTATATGGTTGGTTTTATTTAGCGGCATATAAACCTTTATGGTTAATGTAATGCCAAAATCTAAATATTTTGTACACAATTTTATGCCTTGTACTACAGATATCGGGTATATAATTTTATACTTTCAGGGTAAATTTAGAGATGATAAAATTTATTGCTGCTAATTTTAAAAAACTACAAAAATGTAATGTCATTTTATTATAAAAATGTATTTTTAATACGTGTTATATTGATTGTCATCTATATATTAAATGCAAATATCAGTGTGTCACACTTTTTCAATTAAAGGAACACAGCTTTCTAATTTTCTCTAGCTAATCTTCTTCTCTATATAATAAATGCGAATGATATTGTGTCACTGTATCACACTTTTTTTTAATTAAATGGACAGAATTATTTAATTTTCTATAGCTCATTTCCTCCTATATAAAAACGCGAATATCATTGTGTCACTGGAAAACTTTTTCAATTAAAGGGACTGTTATAGTAGAACACACCTATTCTATAGTTAATAGACTCTCCCACCTATAATAAATAGGAGTAGTAAAAGTAATGAGGGGTCGCTCAGTGGGTCAGTCAGTCAGTCAGTCGATGCCGGACGACCGTTAATGTTACGATAAACATGTATTGTTGTTCAATTTATTATAAAAAAATGTATTTTTGATAATTTTACTATAAAAATGTAGAGCTGATATTCTTTTTGGATGGTGTCACTAGTTGTCTGGGTCGACCTGGGGACAACAGTAGTTAAGAGGTTGTTCCACACTCTTCAAAACCTCCAATCTCCCGATCAGAGGCCTTGCTGCCGATTTTAGTTTATCGTCAAACCCAAGAAGATACACATTATTAAAATGCAAATAAGAATCTGCAATGTTATCTTCCCTGGCCTGGTATCTCGGCTTCACTCATTTTCCCACCCCTGTAAAGTAGGTTCTTATTGCCTTTTCTATAAATATTTTCATGGCAATTGTTCCGATAAGCTTTCCTATTTGGTTCCTAGACTTTATGAATATAAAAGCAGTACTAGATTGGCAGCTAGGTCTCATCATAAAGTTGAAGTAGCTAGATGTTACCGTAAGTTCTGTTCTAAGAGTTTCTTCTCTCGCACTTCTCGCTTGTGGAAAACCCTTTCGGCTTCTTACATTCCTGTTAAATTTGCTCTTCAAAAATATAAATGCAGCGTCAATAGCCATCTTCTACTGCTTTGATCCCTGTCTTTTTTTTTCCTTTGTCTAATCCCCCTACACACACTTTCTTCTTTTACTTTCACTCTCTGTAACCTTCTGTGCGTTAGTGGCCCTCCTGCCTTGCTTCGCGTGATATAATTCTTTTTCTTTTATTGGTTTCTCGCCTTAATAATGTTTTATCTTTCTTTCATATTCTTTCTTACTCAGAAACCAACTGAGTCCTAGTGTCTCTATTGCTTTACTTGGAATGAATTGATTTTAATAAAAACTTAAAAGGCGATGTAACTGTGTCAGTTTTGGAAGACAACCTTTATGCTTAATAATGTATATAAAACAATGAATAATAATTTCTCTCTTGAACAGTTCTTATCGTGTGACAAACAAAGAAAGCATAGTAAATATACCCATAATACAATAAGCGCAGACGTGTTCTGTCCTATTGATATTTGGTTGGTCTTGTACGCTTTTGAAAATTCTCGATAAAGCACGTCACTATTCTTATCACGGACAAGTTTCCATTTACACAATCTCTTTAAATATGTTCCTCGCTTTTTTCCTCTTTCATTCTTTGTTTAGCGGACTATAATTTTCTTCCTGAGGTTTAACATGGGGTCAGATAAAGCCATAATATGGGAAGTCGATTTTGATTGGCTGATTTAACGTGGGAAAGGAGATAGAAGATGGCTTCAGCGAGTCGTGTCTTAACCGTCAAGCAATGTAGACGTGTTCTCTTTCGTGTCTGAAACGGCTCCCTAGTTAGGAGAATCGACCCCCACTGGATAGTTAGTGCTAGTCGACAGCAATAAAATAATTAATTTAAAATTCGCCGTTTTAAGTTCTTTTATCTCTGGATCCAAAACATCTAACGATCATCGACCGAAAGAGAAGATGCAACATTATTATCGAATTGGCGCCGTTGACCTCCGAGCACGAGGGGGCTATATAACATCTTGATTTCAATATGTTCTGTCAGTTTCAAATTCTCCAAGCTTGATTTTCTTACTGGATCCCAGAGATTTCAACTGTTTCTTTAATTCTAAGGTTAAGTTTCCTATTTGTTTTCATTTTTGTTAAAACTTCCTCGCTGTTTACATACTTCGTCCACGGTATTCTCAGCTTTTTGAGTCACATGTCTTTTGCCCCAAGTCTCTTTTTCGTCTGTGAGGAAAATGTCCAGCATTCACTGTTATATAAGAATATTGATATTACATAGCATTTTAGCACTCTTTTCTTTGTAATGAATGTTTCCTGATTGTTAATACTCTGTTATTAATGTCTTTTGTTAACGCTATTTCGTAAAGCTTTCGGATTCCAGCGTCACATTTCTCGTTGTCTGTTAAAACACTTCCCAGACATTTAATTTCTGTTTATTTTATCACCATCATCATCATCCTTCGACCAACCGCCCCACCACCCCATGTTTGGTCAGAACATCATTGACAATCCATTTCCACACTGTTCGGTCCTTTATTGCTGACCCTAGATCCCTAATGTACAACACTGAGTCCCTAGCCCTTGTGTCTGGGAAAGTCAATGTTCGTGAGAAGACACTTCTAGAAGGATGGTATAGGAATAAGGATGGAACAATTCCCATGTCCATTCGATGGAAGTGGCCAACAAACTGTAATCGTTTTTATCCGAGCTTAAGAAAAATCGGTCTCAGTTCTCTGTAACTTGTGTTTAGCGTTTCATGAGATCACTGAAACACTCTTTGAGATATTCATCTAGAAAGAACAGGTTAAAGACATTTTGTGTCTGCTCCACTATGTCTTCCCCACTGGGCGATGCTGATACGAAAAATGATCATTCAGGCCTTCCGTAATAATGGTAACATTCATACTCTGGCTTCCATCTTCAAATTCTATTCAAGAATCATCAAGAGAAAGGTAAATAAGTTGATGTTCTGGATTTTTTAAACTTGATATGTATATGCTTCATCCAGTCGTCTTTCGAAGACGAACAGATAATGTCCAAGTTTCTGATCGATACAGTAGGTCTGGTTCAATCAATGTTAAAAAGGTTTTGACTCTTAAGGAGGTTCGAGTGCCAAATATTGTGAAGTTTGTTCCATACATCCCATACAAGAGCTTTACGATGTTGAAGTCTTTCGAGGAATCTATTACGCGAGACCCAAGGTATTTGAAGTTCTCAACTCATTTGATGGGTGTATTACTGAACGAACTCAACTCAGATGGTTCAGGGGAGGTTGTGATATAGTCTGTCTTACTCACATTGTAATTTCGTTATCTACTTGATTTTAACATCTTCTCTTCATATATAGCATCTGAGCTATTACTATTGCTGTCGACAGTGTTTTCTATCTTAAAATTAATGATTACTCTATTCTTCCCGTTTTTCTTTACTCATTAAATATCTAGATACATTTAAAATCGTTGTTGTACCATAACACAATGTATATAATGCCAGAATGTTAGTCTAGCACCCAATTGTTATTTCGGTAAGCAATAACTGTTCTGAACATAGTTACTGTTGGTAAATATATACATCCATTAGTACGCGCTGGGATGGTATATTTAACAGTCCCCCCCGTAGGCTCGGCCAAAAATATTCCCTTAGAACCCGCATAAGCGGGTTCGGGATCTGTCTAACTCCCCGGACGAAATTTTGCCCTTCGGCATAGCTTCGTCTGCGTTCCTCTCTGCCAAAGCAGAGAGTTCGACAGAAGTTGCATATACTGAGAGACTGCGTGTCGACTGCTCGAATGTCGACGAGCCGGAATGCTTAGAGAAACTAACAACAGATAGGTATTCATCAGTGCGCCCACATAGCAACCGTAGGTGATACAAGGTCAATTTAAAATGGGTTTAGCGGTAAAACCGTGGACAAATTGCTCAAGGCGGCGGGTAATGACCCCAGTTCCTTTCTGAAGGAGAAGTACTACCTGGAAGGAAGTCCTCCCCAACCTGTGACTTGAGCTAATATTATTTTTAAACTTTCCCCAGCCGAAGACAGGTAAATGGATTTTTCAGTGCACCCAGGTTGATACCGAATATGACTCAAGGTCGAGGTTTAACGATATCGTTAGAGATTGCTCATGCCACCTCAGCAATTCTTCTTTTGCGACATGCCCCAGGTTCCGAGTAATGAATGACCCCAGTGACCTTCTCGAGGGAGAGGTAGTGTGTGGAGCTTTAACTTATTATTATTATTGTTATTATTATTTTGAAACTACCTAGTCGAAGCCAGGTAATTATACAACTGACAGCAGATAATACGCTCACCTCGCTACCGAATATGATACACGCTCAGTTTAAAGTTGGTTTAACGATAATACTACGGAAAGATTGCTCAAACCCCTTCGTCCATTCATTTTTGTAGATGCCCGGTAATGATCCAGCCTGGAGAAGAGGCTTCTGGGATTTGAGCTTAATATTATTTTGATGAAGATTTCTCACTCGATTTATTGCAGTTGTTGGCTCTAACCAGATACGGTTCAGTTATGCCATGCGTGATACACGCTTAGGCGATCATATATCTTTCGATACATGACTGACGAAATAGATTTTTTTCTGCAGTAAGTTGCCATTTCTTTCTGCCATCCATGGCTATAGAACCCAGCCTGTCCTGCTATTTAGCCATAGCTTGTGGGGAGAAGGGTATTATCACGTAAGTGAATGTAATGGATTCGACTGGAATTCGAACTCAACTCTCAGTCTCCTTAGTCCGAGCCTCTATCCATTCCTCCATCGTATTAATGCTGTTAAATATCTCGTCATATTCAATTTCCATCTAAGCGCTCAAAAGTAATTGCTTGTAGATGATTTACGCAAGTCATTCATAATACTCACTCAGCCTCATTTTTTAAAACTTTTTTTTCAAGACAACGCTATTCTCAGCAAATATTTTCACACCTTGCTAAATCGTAGTATATCCCTAAAGCAATGTCAGGATATTATCTTACATCCAATTGATATTTCTCTTTTAGGAAACAGTACTACGAGACTTATTTCACACATTATTACTTTCACTAAATTCTACCAACATACATAATCGTGTTAGTGCCCTGAAGCCATTCCGAATGACTCGTTTTGCACGATATAGTAATTCTTCATCGAAAAGAAATGATTGAACACCTGTTCTAGATATGATTACTGTCAATAACTATCATCTCAATAAAATACATCCGGAAAGTAAGGACTCCGATCGGGAGATTAGAGGTTGCGAAGAGCATGGAATCACCTCTTAATTGCTTTTGTTCCCATTTCCACCCGAACCTTGGGTGGTAGCACCTACTAGGGTTCCAGCTTTTGGAAAGTATTGAACACCCAAACAAAATCAACAGTATATTTTTATAATAAAATGAGCAACAATACTTTTATAGCAAAATGACAATCAGTGCAAACTTTAAAAAAATTTAAAATACATTTTTATACTAAATATACCAACAATATATTTTATGATTTACAAACTATATACCTGAAATAATACCTTTACATTGAAAGTATAAAATGTCATTCAAAATATTGAGATTCCGGCATAAAATAACCCATAGAGGTGTTTATATGCCGCTAAATAAAATCAACCAACCAATCAACTCAATAACTATTTGCATACGTTCGATTAGCCTAACGCTTATCTGTGAACTAATTGGGACTGGCATAACGAGTTCAAATTCTGACAGTTCCTGTGTCATTCCTTTTGGAATTAATACCCTTGGAAAAAGAAAAAAAAATGGATCAATCAACAACTGAAGATTAAATGGCCAAATAAACACATCTCTTTAGCTGTAAGTAGTGGGCAATTTGGATGAAAGAAAATTCTGGATTTAGGGTTGGTTTTACGGTATATCAACCTCAATGGGTTATCTAATGCCGACAAGATTTTTAGCATAGATTCGTTTGTTTGTTTTAAAAGTCATATCAACGCCTTACGGATCATTTAATATCTAAATTTAATTTTCTTGGGAGCATAATAATTTCTTTTTCAAAAATGTATTGCTAGTAATATTTTTTTCCTCAAGAATGTATTTCTGTTGTTTTTACTATAAAAAATCTACTACTATACTTCATACTGTTGAGTGGGAGGGCAACGATTTGTCTATATCTGAGAACCTAACAGGTATTACCGCCCCGGGTCATTGTGGACCTCGGAACAACAGTAATTACGAGATCATTCCACAGAGCAAGGCCTCCCTATCGCGTGCTACCGGATGTAGTTTATCGTCCTCACCAGGACGAGACAATTCTTAATTAAAAACACGATCAAACGAAAACGTCAAAATGAAACAAGAAATCACATGACTATTTCCACCTAAGGAACCAACGGCAATTTACAGATAAAAAATTTGAAAGATTTTGTAGACAGCCATGATCTGGAAGCGACATGGTTTTGTTCGTCTTTTAATTCCAGTCAGAATGATATTCCATAGTGAGCGATGGGAACAGGTTATATGTAAATGAAAATATTTACAGACAGCATTCAAGGATTTACATTTGTATTTTTTAAAACATTATCGCCTAGATCATGAACGGATATGTCATTTAAAAGTGGTCTGAAACAATTGGCATCCATTTATTTTCGAATGCTATCCTTCAGGTGTTAACGAAGACCATTTCAGAACTTATAGATTGGCGCTGTAGGGCACCTCGGAGTGGTGCAATGGTTAGTAAGCTTGTCTCGCTGGAACAATTACGTCTGAGTAGTGAGTTCAATCCTCACTTGGTGTCCCTTACTTTCGGCCTTGTGCCACATCCAAACTACGCTTGGAAAATCACTATAGATTGTCGCTGCAGAATCAAAACGAACTTTTTCCAAATAATAGAAAACAAATCACTTTCAGATTTTCAACAGATCTGACATCTAAAACAGAAAGAACATGTAGATAGAAGAGAAAATAATATCATCATGTTACCTTTCTATAGTACCACAGTGAAAAGTGAGAAATAGCGACAAAAATTAGTGGACTTGAGAAACCTATTCTCCCAACCCGACAAAACAACATATTTTCAGAGACAGATTTTATAAATTTCAACTGACAATAAAGGTAAGTATTCTGTCAATGGAGGCCGAATATTTCCCGCATGGAGACGCTTATTCTTACCATTAATAATGTTATAGAGATTTCGATTCTCCCTTAGTGATATACTCATCTTACCTTTTGCCAGATTATAGTACGCTGGCTTGATTTTCCTCTTCGTGGTTGGTTTAAAAGAACTGAAACCCTTTAATTTCCATCAAAGTATAACGGTTACTACAGTTAAGTGGATGAAAACAATTCTCTTTTGTACTTATTTCTACTCTACTTTGTGAACGTTTAAATCTCCATGGTATGGATGCCTTGTAAATTCAGACATTTCAAACTTTAAACGTTTTAGTAAAAACATATTTTAAAGATATATTACAATGAATCACCAAAGAGTGGGTGTATTCTACAATAGTATACCGTACATCAGAGGCTGTGGTGGAAGAAATACAAAGAATTGGTACAACATGAAGATAAATTAACTTGTCTCAAGCTACACAGATACATCTCAAAAATAGCAACTGGAAGAAAATACAACCAAGAAAGGCATGTACCAAATACCTTTAAATGGCGACAGAGAATTTAATTGCAAAACCAGCCAAGTTAAAAAAAAGAAAACACTGAAAATCTGGAGGCAATTCTTTTGATTAGGTAACCATACGTAAAGAGAGACTCGTTGATTTCTTTATTTTTTACGGTTTATTAACCTTTTGTGCGTTATTTAATACCGAAATATATTTTAGTATTGTAATAATAATTACTTCATTGCATACATTGCTATATAATAGAATAGATAATACAAAGCAGTTCAGTATTTTTTTCTTTATTTGCAACGAAATATTACTGTTGTTTAATTTTCGAATGATTGCTTTATTTTTTATGGTTAACCCACCCTTTATAGATTACAATACAATAATAATCATTAGTACCAGATTCAAGTCCTACTATTTAATCCATAGTTGGGGAAAATGTGTACATATGTTTCCCAAGGTTATTTGCGGGTAAATGACTATAACGAATCCGACTCGAATTAGAACACTGCTCTCCGATTTTTAATTCTGAGCTACTATCCATTACACCGCCCACACACACTTTATACTAAAGTTCGTAATAATAATAATAATACTACAAGGCGCGGTAGCCACTCAAAATAAAGGGTTACTGTCAAATGGTCATATTGGATGAGATGTAATATGACTGGAAGACAAATTATAGTTTTTGGGGTTTTTTTTTTCTCATGGCCAATGGAGATGGAAGGCGGGTGGTTTATTCAGTTTGAGTCAGACTGATTATCAGGCCTCGTTCTGAAGCTGACAAAAGATTTTGTAGCGTTTGCAAAGAACTTTATTTTTGAGCCTCTGTCTGCGCCTCCTCGGTGAAGAGAAGGTCCTTAATCAGATACATTTTAATTACCGTATAGAACCGGAGACAATTTCAAATTAACAGGTTGCTGCTTTTGCGTGTGAATATTCAAGCCTCTGTCACCCATCTGTTTGGTTGCATGTTTCAGCGTCGTGCTAAAGTAAATTGAAATTAGTGTGTTGGCAATCACGCATCCATGCTTGACGCTTTTCGATCGTGAACAACTCAGAATATCTATCTATCTATCTATCTATCTATCTATCTATCTATCTATCTATCTATTATAATTAAGTAATTCATCGGGTCTAGAAGAAACCTCAACAGAATGCAGAAAGCACTGTACGGTCGTTTCGTCCTATATTTGGGACTCATCAACAGTTCGCTTCCACTAATGAGAATTAAAAGCCGGACAGTTACAATATGAGGCAAACGTCATACCAACTGTACCAACGGTCCTCGGTGACGAAGAACTAACGAATTAGACTCGAAATTGCGTTGCTCGTTCATTTATTCCGTGGTGGAACTCATGGAATTACTTAATTATAATTACCTCAAATCCTCCTTAATTTCCATCATTTGTATATCCTTGCTTGAACCGGGATGGAGCGGCTTTGGGATAGTAGTCTTGGCTCTCGGGGGCACAGTCCTATGGGTAAGGGAAATATACTAAAAAACTTAATCGCAATGTCTTGTCAGTCATTTTCAATGAAACCTGTATAAAAGAGGGATTGCTGCCCCCCCCCACACACACGCACATCGTCATATCCAGGACGCTGCGATATATATATATATATATATATATATATATATATATATAGTCATGGACATCCCTACTTGTTTCCCTAGTAAAACAAAGCCACATGCTTCTTTAATTTATTTCTTACCTCCTCTCCTCGCTTATGCTGAGCTTCACAACACTGGCCTCTTGGTATCTTGGACCACTCAGGGGTGCCTATTGATATTTCGTTCCAATAATCTATTAAACAAGAACCCCTTAACCATAAGACCTCTTTCCGTTACCAGTATGCTAACTGGGATTCATTCCGTGATTTTGTTCGTGACGCCATTTAAACTCGCTATTGAAAATTGCATCACTGAGGTTTCTTCTTAGGTAAAAGCCTGCATAGGCGCTTTCACCCCTTCTAGGGAATACGAGATGAAACCTCAATCTTCTCCATGGTTCACACCAGCATGCTCGACCTGGAATCACTATTCTAGGCTATACCAGTGTCAGATTGCGTCACAATATGTGCCTATTCATTACTGCTTGTAATAACTGTATGCCATTCCTCGAAGGAGCTAAGTCTCTGTTTGCCGAGAGAATAAGGCACTGCATAGCCTCTAACAACTTTGGCTCAACAGATTAATAGCGGCTCTGTAATAGGGCGTTAAATAAGTGTAAGGTCACTATCTACCCCCTCTTCAATCAATTTGAGACGTTATCATTCTCTGCTGGTAAAGCTGAATGCTATGCCCGTAAAGTTTCTTCAAACTCTACTCTTGAATCATCTGGAGTATCCCTGCATAATTTACCACTTATATCTGAATCTCTGTTGAGTAATATGCATATAAACCCATCCATGGTTTCTGCTATCGTCTCTAACTTAGATCCCCACAAAGCATGTGGACCCGATGGTATCCCTATAATATCCATTAAAAGTCTGCTCCCAAACTGGCTGCTGTTCTCACTAAACTGTGTAATAAACACCTCGCTGCCCCCCTGCTTTACTGGAAATCAACGTCTGTTTTTCCAGTTTTTAAGAACTCTGGTAACTTGCTCGACCCTTCCAACTACAGGCTTATAAGCCTTCTACCATTTTTGGGAAACTCATAGAGGCCCTAATCAATACTGAATTGGTTCATCGACTGTCATTGCAGGACTTTTTCTCAGAAAAATAAAAGGGCTTTCGTTTCTTCACTTCAACTGCTTATTTACTGACGATAATTTCGGAAAGACTCCATCATGATTCACCGTTTTTATCTAAGGCTCTAGAATTGGACATCTTGAAAGCTTTTGACTTGGTTTGATATTCAGGCCTTCTCCACAAGCTGAAATACTAAGGTGTCTCCGGGGACATTTTTGAACTGATCCAGTCTTTCCTATCCTGAACAGCCACTCGTCTAGATTCTTTCGTACTAACCGTGTCCTCCAGTGTTCTATTCTTGCTCCTACTCTTCTTTAAATTTTTATTAATGGCCTTCCCGATGACATCAGCCCTCATCTTGGTATCTATGCTAACAGCACTACCATTTACTCCTGCTGATAATTCGATAAGTTCAAAATGAAAGCTGATGGCAAAAATGACCTCATGTCCTCCGTTAACCGGGACAAGAGAAGACTTGTTAATTTTAATTTTTTTTCCAGAAAATACACTTCTCTCCATTAATCATCTGGGAGACCATTCTCTGTCATCCATCAGCATGGATAATGCTAACCGCCAGGAAAATGACTCGCTGCGCCTTTTCGTTCTAACGTTCTCAGCTGACATGAGATGGAGAGACTATATAGCATCCATTGCTAGCTTAATTTGGCTCCTTGTGTCATGCGAGACAAATTTCCTAAGCAGAATCTATTTTACATATCTATCTTATCTGGCTCCTTGTGTCATGCGAGACAATTTTCCTAAGCAGAATCTATTTTACATATCTATCTTACATATCTATAAGTCTACTATTTATCCATGCTTAGAATATTGCTGCTATATATTGTTCGGTGCCCCTGATATTTACCTTGAGCTACTTGATAAAATCCAAAGAAAAATCAGCAATATTTTTAGTCCTGATCTGTCAGCTCGGCTAAAGTCAGTTTCCCATCGCCGTAAATTTGCCTCTCTTTGCCTTTTTCTGTAAATAACTTCAAGATAATTGTTAGGTGAGCCCATCGCTATGGTACCTAGACTTCTATGAATTTAAGCGCAGTACTAGACTGGCGTTGAGATCTCCTCAATTCACAGTTGAGCTGGCTAGATGTAGCCGTAAGTTCTATCCTAACAGTTTATTTTTTCGCACTACTCACCTGTGGAACTCTCTTCCGGCTCCATGTTTTCCAGCCAACTTTAATCGGAAATATTTAAATGCAATGTCAATCTCTATCTATTGCCCTCCTGATTACTCTTTTCTCTTTCCGCTCATCATTAATGCTTCTGTTCCTAATTCTTCTATACCTTCTAACTCCTTGTGTTTTAGTGGCTTTACTACTTTGTTTGGTGAAATACCGATTAAAAATATATATATATATATATATATATATATATATATATATATATATATATATATATGTATATATTTATTTGTGAAGATTAAAACGGATTTATTTTCCGTCCTAAGCTAAATGCTTTTCATTTCGGGACAATTATCCTCTACAGTATTCATACTATGGCACACGCCTTAAAAGGGATGTAAGTTTATTCGCTATTTTTACAATACAATATTGTGAATATGATTTCTCTCTTCCCAGGTATTTAATATTTTTTTTCTTTTGAGAAAATCATGTTTATATGTTAACTACAGTGAACCTGGCCTCTAGTTCCACATTAAATAACAACGGACATCTTCTTCTCGCCATCACCTTCTCACGAAAAAGTAACTTTGTAATATCAACCATAGCATGGTAGTGATATTAGCTAAATGGATCTCTTGGGTGTCGTCGACAGCTGTGTTAGCACGAAGTCACAAGCCATCGTGGCCGAGGGCTTGAGAGTGCTGGCTTTGTTCAAATTGTTGATCATGCTAGATGTCACGCTCTTTCCCAGAAACTGTAACTAAGGTCTGCTCAGCTTAGTTGCAGTATAAACCACAAGTGGGCTATGTGGGTGTTGAATAATCACAAACGAATCTGAGCAAGCGTCTGCAATAGGGATTGGCTACCCGCTTTAGTAGACGAGTAAACGGGTATCCTCGAATACGAACGGTCAGCTATACAGACATACATACCATGGCATAGGAAGTTTCTAGACTGATCAGAAGACTTCTTTAAGAAGACTACCAGTGCGAAGAAAACCACGTGGATTGTTCTTAAGAACATTAGTCCAAGGTTATCCCTAATCATGGCAAAAATTGTTAACCTTTCCCTGAAGAAGAAATCCTTCCCAAGTCTATGGAAGTCTTCTATTGTATGTTCTCTATTAGAAATGTGGTTCTACAGAAGGGTATTGGGGATACCACAGACCAAACATATGAGCAACGTCAAAGTTTTGGAGAAAAGAGTAACAAAGATGAAACTAATACTTAAAACTAGGAAAAGTCAGTTAATGTTTTTGAGGAAGGAGGGCTTGGAAAATCTGATACTCACGTGACGGATAGATGGCAAG
The DNA here is from genome assembly GCA_903632075.3 of Acanthosepion pharaonis. Classification (NCBI taxonomy): domain Eukaryota; kingdom Metazoa; phylum Mollusca; class Cephalopoda; order Sepiida; family Sepiidae; genus Acanthosepion; species Acanthosepion pharaonis. The sequence goes on from CAHIKZ030004056.1 coordinate 4,266,387, forward strand.
AGGAACAGAGAAACACAACGCATAGCATACTTAGTGCTCTTGAGTAAATGGCTGGTGGAATAGGGCTACAAGAGACAGAAAGTTGTGGAAAATCATGATCGCCTACGTCCTGAGGGGACATGGCACGTAAAGAAGTTCTAATTCCCGTCGCATCATTGTTCCATCAGCCTGCTTAGTGTCATTAGAAAATTCTTTGAGTCTTTGATCAACAAAAGCGACAATCAGTATTAACATCGCTCTTCTATGTCCACTGCTTCTGTCCTGTCATTACAAAACAAAAAAACATTGAGGCAGAAGACGATCAATTAATCGCGAGAGCGTTCGCCTTAGATATATCAAAAGTCTTTGACAAGGTGTGCCATAGGTGGTTGTAACACAAACGCTCCAGCTGTTGCATATTTGAAAGATGTTTCTCATTTATCAAATCCTTCCTAACATATATATTCATGGAAGTTGCTGTTAGTGGCCAGTCTTCTGAAGCCCATGCGATCAATGCAAGTACCCCCACCACAAAGCTCTCTTCTCGACCTTAAACTCTTTCTGAGTTGTATTAACGATCTGTCAAAGCCTACTGACAAATCTTTAGTGGATATATATGCTTCTCCCAAAATCTAGGTGATCAAAAGCAGGCACCTAATCCCTCCGTCAATCAAGCTCTCAATGGTAGTAAAATTGGCTTGTAACATTCAATAGCTCCAAAAAGAATTTAAATACAATGTTAATCTTTATTTTCTGATTTTTTTATTCCTGTTCTTTTATTGTTCTCTCTTATTAATAACGTTTTTCTTTTTCTCACTCAGCAACTCCCCTGCGTTTTAGTGGCTTTATTGCCTTGCTTGGTTACTAATGTTCATCATAGACTATGCATTTTTGCCTATCATGAAGAACGATTGTTCTTTAAAGTAGGCTCCTTGCTGTGAAAGCCTGTTGGGAATAAAGTTGACTACGAACCTCAAATGGAAGTCGGATGTATGAATCATCGCTAAAGGTGGTCGGAAAATGGCCGGTTTCTTGCGCCAGACAAGTTATCTGGCCCCTCTATCTTTACAAGAGACAGACCCAAACAATTATTGCCTGCATAGCTGGGCTGGGGTTGCCGATTTCTCACTTAATACTCTTGATAGAATTCAAGAACATTTATGCAACGTTATGAATGAGGAATTATTTTCAAACCTACATCACCTCTCCCACAGACAAGACTCTCCTTACTCTACCGCGACCTCCATAGCAAATAGTCTGATGATCTACCTTCCTTAGTTCCACCTTTTCTGACCTTCACAGCTAAGACCCGCCATACCGTTTATACTGGGACGAATCCTCCTTCTTGTTCCAGCTCCCTCCCACGAACAGATATCTTATAGAACAAACTCCCGACAGGCTGCTGAGCCGATCACTATAACCGTAGACTGTTCTAGTTCCACGTGCCATGTCTAATGGATGTCAGTTATCAGATATCTCCTGTTAATTCACCTCTCCAAGTTCTCCACTGCCTCAACCAGGTATTGAACTCACAACTGTTTGGGTCCTGTCACTGGATCTAACGGACGCCTTCATGCACCGTGCAATGTGTCCTTAAGGATATGGCACATGGACCTTGAATAGTCTATCCTAGCGAGCGAAATAAAGGGTTCAGTCCGACATTCCAACCACCTGAAGAAGGCCAGAGTGTACAACGGCTGAAACGTTGTGATATATATGGCAACAAAGATGAGGACCATAGTCCGAATAATGTAAATAGTGTACTTAATACATTATCTCAGAAATATAGACAGATACTGATTTCTCTTTTATATACTATATAACTTCTTAATTGTTTAATTTACCATTATCATTTATTCAGTTAGCGCATTTTGCACGGCTGTGGTTGCCACTCCCTCCATCTCTTTCTGTTTGATGCTACCTTAGTCATCTTCATTCCTATCCACTTCTGAATAGCCTCAAACCAATACATGGGTGGTCGTCCGTGGCGCCGCTTGTCTTCCACTGCCCATTGAAATCTTTTGCTAAACAACGAGAAGACCAAGTTAAGGTTGATTGACAGTGGCCGCACAGAATTCCTTTTGGATTGTGAGGGGATAGAAAAGGTGGAGAACTTTGTGTAACTGGACACCACTATCAATAGCCAGAGCAGCTCTACGCGGGTGATCAAGAGATGGCCGCCAATAGCAAGAAGTGCTACGACAAAAAATAGGAAACTTCTGGAATAATTGGAATATACCCATCAAAATTGAAATTAATACGAGCACGAAGCCAAGCACACTGCGGATATATTATGCGACGAGGCGGTTTCGATATTTTGGTTTCGGTAAAACGATGGCGGTAAAAATATAATTTAATTGAACATTTCAACGATGGCGGTAAAAATATAATTTAATTGAACATTACAATGATGGCGGTAAAAATATAATTTACCTGAACATTAATGAATCAAGAGAGAGATTGATCACAGAACACCAAAATATATTAAAACCTATTATATATATATATATATATATATATATATATATATATATATATATATATATATATATATATATATAAGACTCTTCGGTAAATCGAATCGAGTTCTCTCAGTCACTGTGTGTTTATCTAAAAAAAATAAATACGCTTAAATTCAACTTCACCCCTGACGTGCACCAACGGCTTAGTGGTAGAATCCCTGACTGACGCCAATTCTAGTCGTGTTTCAATCCTAGCTAGAGGCAACCTGATGTCTAGCCAAACTGATGAGCTGCGAAACGGTCTGTCTGTGCATGACTATATATATATATATATATATATATATATAATATATATATATTCTAGTTGTTTATCTCATTTTTATTAAATGTCCTCTATATACAAAGCCCAAGAGCCAATCAAGATAAAACCTTACTGAATGATATATGCAATAATAACGTAAATGAAGGAAGACTGTGCAGATTATAGGAATGTGTCATTTAGATATTTTTCTGATTCCAGCGCTGTGCGGGTTCTTCTGCTAAACACCAAGACGACCAAAATAATGTTGATTAACATTGCAGACAATTACCCGATGAGAGGGTAGAGAAGGTGGAGGACTTTGAGTACCTGGTGCCTACCATCAATAGCCAGGGCAGTGACCAAGAGAATGTTGTCAAAAGCAAGAAGTGCTTCTACAAAAATAGGAAACCTCTGAAATAATCGGAATCTACACATCAAACTTAAGTTGAAATTACTACGATTCACTGCTTTCACCAACACCAGGTACGGATGCTAGTCATGGGAAAGACATAGGATGCATGCTTTCGAGATGAGTTTATAACACAATCCTTAGGGTGCCATGTCCAGCGAGACGCATTAATAAATGGATGCTGGATACCATCAGAACAAGGTACTTATTGAGAGAACAGATGGCAGTAAAGGATCTCCTTACTTCTGGTTTGTTATACGACGGTTCCGATAAGGACATTCTGCTAGACCCAGTGTAGGACAAACGGCACCAGAAACGACGTTTAATTAGCAATGAATATATCTTTTCAAATATGCAAATGCTATGTTTAAAAAAGTCTACACTCGTTTTGTTTTTATGCCTCAGTTATACAGTGTTTTCGACAATTTTAGCGAGGATGTCACACAACTTTTGATGTCATAAAGGCTTGAAATGCCTACAAACACAAACGAGATTGTGTTATCGCATCCGTTTTATTTATTCTAGTTTCTATAAAATTAGAGATTTTACATCGGAGACATGCATCTGTTCAAACAATAAACCTGCCAATGAAAAAAAAATCAGCTTCTGTTGTAGAATAATTCGTAGCGTTCTGATTCTATTATAGACTTCAAAGCGAAGCCAATTTCGTTTAAATCCAATATTAAATTGGATTTTTCGTGGCCAAAATGTGTTCATTCTTAATATTTTCGATTAACTAAAAATTATGGACGTTGTTTCCTTCGTCTCTCTTCAATAAATTTGTTTTTGCGTGGATCTATTTCTTTATTCCAAGTCAAAGCTTTTCCAAAAGTATTACGAAAATAGCCAGATTTATTTCTAAGGAAAATGAAAATGTTCAGTGTCTTTAAAGAGTGTTTTTTTATTCCTGATCTTACGAAATGTGAAAGTAGCCGAAGTAGATATTTGTAAAAATAATGTATCACATAGAAACAACGAATCATTCGCATATTTAAAAATACAAGTCATCAGTATCTCTTAAGTTGGTATCTAACACCCATAAAGCATAGTTCCAGTAATAGTAATTGGCATGGTAATATTAACTGTTTCCCTACAAGGAAACATGCTTTCAGGTGAAATTTATAAAAAAAAAAACATTTTCTTAAAACACTTTTTATGAGAATAGACTTTTCAAGTTCAGTAGCTGTTATAGCTCTTTCCAGGATTGATGGAGTTTTCCTTCCTAACCTTTTTGAAGTGGTATGGAATGGTAAGATATTGATTATGTCGTTATTTTCTCTTCCTGTTTAATATGCTATTAATTTTAGTTGTTGCTGCTGCTGCTGCTGGTAGACCTCAAGTGATGTGGTTTTTGTTATTTAGTACATTTCTTTGTTTGTGATTCTGTAGCGTCAAATTTTCAAAGCAGGATGATATCTGCTTCATACTTTCCTGTATTTTACTGTCATATTGGACATTAGATATTATATAACAATTCAGATATTTGAAATGACAGTCTTACATATCGTTACACTTCTCAAGTGGCTATTATAGTTCTATCTAGTATTATAGGTGTTCCTACCATATCATTTGTTTTTTTTGTTTTTTGTGTGCGGAACGTTAACAGCTTGATTGTATAATATTGTTTTCTTCTATGTTATATATGCTATCTATTTTTGTTGCTACTGCTTTTAGAAATGGTTAAGTGATGTGTTTTTGTTATTTCGCATCGCTCTTTTTGATTTTGTTTGATTTGGTTTATTTTGTTTAACGGCATATCAACCTCAATGGGTTATTTAATGCTGACAACATTTTTAGGGTAGATTCGTATGGATAGAATATGTATTCTTTGGTTTACATTGGTTTGGCTTATTTTGTTTTACGGCATATCAACCTCAATGGGTTATTTAATGCCGACATATTTAGGATAGATTCGTATGAATAGAATATCTATTCTTTGGTTTATATTGATTTGGTTTATGTTGCTTTATGGAATATCAACCTCAATGGGTTATTTAATACTGACAAAATTTTCATTGTTGGTAATATTTTTTCCAAAAATCTATTTCTGGTGGGTTGGTTGTTTTGCTTTATGGCACATCAAAACCTCAGTGGGTCATTTAATGTCAACAAAATTTTGAAATAGATTCATAGCGATAGTTTGGTTTGGTTTGTTTTACGGCATATCAAACTCAATAGGTTATTTAATGCCAACAAAATTTTTGTTGCTGGTTATTAAAATATTAAAATCTATTTTTACACTTTCATAGTGTTTTGAACCTAGTTTGGGGGGTTAACTATTTGTCCATAGCTGGGAACCTAACAGGTACTACCATACCGGGTCAGGGCGGACCTGGGAACACCAGCAATTGAGAGATGGTTCCACGTTCCTCAAAACCTCCTGATCAGAGACCTTGCTGTTGGACGTAGATTATCGTCATACCCAGGACGGATTTTGTAGCGCCAGTCAATAAGGTTTTTAATATTTGAGAAAAAGACTTGTTTGAAGCCATTTAACAAATGGAAAACGGCAGTTAAGAAATGTTCATTTAAACATTTCTAAACGAGTTGGACTCCGTGATTGACAGTCAAAAAGTACCCTCTAGTGGAACTATTCTACTTTCATGTCAGCCTAGATGAGATGAAATTCTAGATCAGCTAAATATGTTTAATAACATTACTTTAGTTTTGATATCGATATTTTTTTTACGGTGCTGGATAAAAGTACCCACTAGGGCAAAGTAACCTGTGTTCATGACAATCTAAATCTACACGATATACTATTCTAGATTTTACAGCTAAGACTCGCTATGCCACTTCCACAGAGTCGACTCACTCTCATTTTCTCCCTGACCCATTAACAAGAAGAAAATTCTTTAATTTTAATCTCTTCAAGTCAATGGTCACCTTTCCTTGTTATCTTCATAAAAAACTATTTATTTCCATTTTTTCTTCCATCTATATCGTAGAGTTCATTCCTCGTT
>CAHIKZ030004056.1:4275000-4312500 GCA_903632075.3 Acanthosepion pharaonis
ATCTTTACAGTTTTTTTTCCACTTAATATTTCCTATTGTACTTTATCGAATGTATTAGTTTTCATCCACGAAAAGCAGTTATGTTTTAATGAATTTCTGTTTCTCATTCAGACTACCTCGAGAGCTAATCATTAGTCTCGTAATTATTATTTTTGCTATCTGGCTTATTAAAAAGATTTTTCGATGAGGTTCGCATTCATTCGCATTTAGTTCCTTTGACAGCGCTATTTATTTTTTAATCGGATTCAACCCAGTACAGCAACTAAGACACATGGAGTTACTGGGTGTGCAAGAAGTTGAAACAGAAACTTTAATAATGAGCCGGAAAATAAAAGCATAATCTGGAAGACAGTAGCTAGCGACTGACATTGCCTTTAAATTTTTACAGTTGGTTGGAAAGCATGGAGCCAGAAGGGAGTTCCAAGAGCAAGAAGTAGAAGAAAAGAAACTTTTAACATAGAATTTACGGTTACATCTCGCCAACTCGACTGTAAATTGATGAGATCAAGACGTCAGTCTAGTAGGGCGCTTAAAATTTTTAAAAAATGCCTAGGTACCATAGCGAACAGCTCATCCGAACAATTACCATTAAAGTATTTATGGAAAAGACACAGAATGACAACTTAAAGGCAGTGGGATATTGACTGAAGCCGAGCTGCCAGATCAGGTCCAATAATATTGCTGATTCTTCTTTTATTTTATCAAGCTCAACGTAAATAGCAGGGACACTGGACCATATATGATATCAATATTTAAAGCATGAACGAATGGTAGATTTATATGTATGTAAGATATATTCTGGAGAGAAAGATTCTCAGGCACGACATTGTGTACCAATTTTTTAGCAACTGACGTAGCAATGGATTCAATATAGTCTTTTCACTTCGTGTCAGCTGAGAACGTTAATTGCCCGTGAAAGGGCAATTAGTCACTTTCCTGGAGGTTAGCATCAGTCATGCTGATGGAAGGGAAGAGACGGGTCTCTCAGATGATTAATGGTGAGAAGTTCTTTTTTTTTTTTTGTAGGAAACTTTCGTCAGGTAAGTTGAGTGGTGTCATTTTGCCAACCAGTTTAAATACTGATTAGTATTTCTAATGAGGCGCAGACCAAATAATAAACCGATACTTTAACATCTTATATTTAACACTAGCAGGCTTCGCCCGCTCGCTATCGCTTCGCAAAGATATGTTCACTGCTTGAGATATTTGAAACAAAAATTTTTAAATCAACAGTTCATTCATAATTAGCTAAACAGAAATATTTTTTATATGAAAATCAGAACAATCTTGGAATAAAAGAACAATAATGAAGGACTGTTAATTAATTAAATATATATAAATAAATATATATATATATATATATATATATATATATATATATAATTAAATCAATATGCAAATTTAAACTTGAAGAATGATATCATCTAAAAGTAGATAATATATAATACAGATATTGAGTTTTTAGCGCATAAATTACTATAAAGTAGTTTGTAACACATCTATTTATCATCTCTAAGTTGGGTCTCTGTCTTTAGGCAGAGTACGCTCAGCGGCAGCTCCGTCAAAAGACAGAGTCGCAACTTAGGAAAATTATACTGAGTGGTGCCGGCCTTGGGAAACAACTGCTTGAGGCTGCGCCTTCACATTGCACTAGAGAGAACGATCGATGCACGCACCGAGGCCTGCGCAACCAACGGTTGCGAGGGCTCAGGGAATTTTTGTTCCTTGCCCGGGTGCACGCAATCAGACTCCCACGTTAAACCGACCTTGTGTCACAACTTGACCTCGTGGGAGGTTGAGTAAATACAAATTACTATAAAGTAGTTTGTAAAATATCTATTTATCATCTCTAAGTTGGGTCTCTGTCTTTGGGTAGAGCTCTCTCAGGGGCGGCCCCGTTAAAGACAGAGTTGCAACTGAGGAAAATTGTACTGAGAGGTGCCGGCCCTGTGGCACAGCTGCTCGTGGCCGCGCCTTCTCATTGCACTAGAGAGAAGGATCGGTGCACGTACCGAGGCAAGCGCAACAGACGGTTGCGCAACCTCAGGGAATTTTTGTTTCTTGCCCGGGTGTAAGCGCTCGGGATCCTTAAATTAAACTGAAATTGTGTCACAACCTGGCCTTGTGGGGGTGAGTAAATACAAATTACTATAAAGTAGCGTTGGCGCTTTTTAATCTCAGTAGCTGTGGGAGAATTGAGCTCCAATTTCGCATTTATTCATATAGATTACATAATATAGCTTTTACTTAATTACCTATTATGCTTCTCTAAATCTTCAAATTGTTGAATGTATAACTAATTCTAATTTCTATTTTCCCATCTTTACACTATATTAATTTTATTTTATAAATTGTCCTCTGTCCTATCCCCCATGAAATAAAAATAAATATTTGTACGGAAAATAAGGATCTACGTACATCAAATCGTCTTTAAATAAAGTGACAACTAAAACATTAATTCAATATTTAAATCTAACGATTAGTTTTTAGTTCTTCTGTAGTTTATTGATGCCTATCACATATACTCCCCCCCCTAAATATTGTGATGATGGCTAAACCAAGAGTCCTCCAAAGGAGCTAGCTTAAATGTCGGCCGATAGGGTGGCTTCTAAGCTAGTTTATAATAAAACGTGCACTGCAATTTTGTATACAAAAGGAAAATAAGAGTTAATCCCCTTGAAACATGAAAGTAACAATAGTGTCAAGTATAATATATTAATATATATTTTTAATCTCGCATAATCTGGCAACCCTGAATCTGAGCTCAATGAAAATCGTTCCCTGTGTCTAACTTTTCTAGGGCTTTTGAATGAGCTATGACTCATTGGAATCGAACCAGTGTGAGAGGAGGAGTTACTTGTGTACACAAACACGCATATACACTGTGCTTTATAATTAGGATTACATTTTACTTTTCACAAATCCATCAATACCCACAGCGTTAGATGCTAGCTACTTATTGAAGATGTCGAAAATTTAAATATCTGGATGGGGTTTTAACAGAAAATAGAAGAAATGTGACCGAGAAAGTCGGAGGTGCATTGGAATAGCGTAAGATGACTTCCAAAAGTTCAGCAAAGTATTAAAAAACAGGAAAATTTTATTAGAAACAAGAAAAGATTGTTCCAATGCGATATGATGTCACTGTCGCTTCAAATCTTTTCATTTGTGATGAGATTGCCCAGCATTCACGGCGGCATCAGACGGACGATATTACATAAGTGTAACGTACGCCTTTGGTCTTTATTTCTTTATCAATACTGGATAATTTCCTCGCAGATGAAGAGAAAACTTGAGACAAAAAAGATGTGATCTACTGTAGGATGTTGAGAATACAATGCACCGGGCATATGAGTAACGTGGATGTTTTAACGGAAAAGGAAACTTCTATTTAGAATCAGAAATTTACAGTTGAATTTGCTATGACATATAATGGGGAGAGAGGGCTCAGGGAATTTGACACCCACAGGATATATTGAAGGCAAGTGTTACAGACGGAGACAGCCATTTTCTAAATCATTGTGTATATGCATTGAACGACAAGGTTGGCGATGATAGTAATCGACAAACTGTGTTAAGAGCTGCAATGTATAGGGATATTTGGAGAGCTATGATTGTCCATGGGTTATTCATGATGACGTCGTCTTCGAGTATAGAATCCAGAGGTTAGTAGTGAATATTTTGAAGACAGTAGGAAAGCGTTGTTCAGGTTAGCAGTGGATATTTTGGTAAAAGTAGCAGAGCGTAGTTCGTCCTTCTGTTTCTCTTCGCCTGACAAGCTGGACTGGACATTCGGGTAGAGTAGACAAAATGGCCGCCTTTATACACGACGGATTGAATGTTCTACGTCTTCTGATTGGTTAACCTTCTATTGGTGGACTATAAAGTGAGTCAAGGCATTTGGACTAACTCACTAGTTATTTATATATACATATACACAAAAAACTGTAACACCATGTGCTTCCATATATGAGGATTGATATTATACATCAATTGAGCACTCACTCCTTTGTTTCTAACAAAATTCTCCTATATCTTAATTGCTTTATTACAGTGTTTCCTTTGAGAAGGTGTAATTTATGGTGATTTTCTAAGAATAGCTTAGGTGTGTCATAAGGCCTAATGTATGGGGCACCCAGTGAGGACCGAATTCAGTCAGTTATGTGCCATGCGTGATACACACTTAGGTGATCATGTATCTTTAGAGGCAGATTTTTTCCCCTCAGTAGATTGCCATTTCTTTCTGCGGTAGACCAGTTGCCACCCAAGGCTATAGAACCCAGTCTGTCCTGCTATTTACCCATAGCTTGCGGGTAGGAAGAAGAGGATTCTTACTTTTCCCAGGGGTATTAGCACGTAAATGAATGTAATGGATTCGACTGGAATTCGAACTCGGCTCTCCGATTCCTCAAACCGAGTCGCGGTCGTAACTGATCTAGCGAGACAAGCTTGCGAATCTTTACACCACATCGAAGTGCCCAAATGATTTTCTAATTGTTGCTTAAATTTGCCACAAGGCCGAAAGTGTGAAGCAGCCTAGGGGGCTGTAATTCATGCATGGAGAATGGAAATTAAATGGATAGCGATTCAGAATGAGAATTCGGGGAACCGAGTTCAAATCCAAATCAAGTTCATTATATTCCCTTACACGTAAATTCCCTTAGGAGATGTATGGATATATATCTCCTCCTCCCAGTCATGAGGTAGATTGCAGGACAGACTAAACTCATCAAGTAGATGGAAACTTTAAAACCGTATGTGGTCCATATTTCGGGTCACCAGAAAACCACCCCTCCCGGTTTTACGGTGGAGACATTGACTGCAGGAAGTTTGGATGAATCTGATGAATGGTATCGGATCCTTCAAACTGGACAATAGATGAGACCCAAATATGCCGAGTCAGAGGGAAACTGTGGGAACACAGATTATACTCTAGTCTGTGTTTGTACAACAAAAGCCTGACAGAATAAAGAACGTATGGCGTCATCTGCCAACTAATGATAATTGCGTAACTTATTAATCAACATTTGGAAAGGCTGAGTTCGAAACCCCGACGGCTGGCATCCTATTTCATTCCACATGGCCGTCGTAGATATTCTCATTAGTGTAGATATCAAGTAAGTTTTAGCGAGATGTTACCAAAGTGTTAGTACATTTTGCAGAGCCGCTTCTGCAGCGTACATTCCTGGGGCAGGAAGAGATCAGAAGTCAACTTCATATATCGAAAACCCAATCGCGTCAAAGAACCGTGGAGAGCTACAAATGACAATGATAAATGAATAGACATTAATTACAGCCGAGTGTCGAGAAGGTTGTTTTTATCAGTTTAAAAGAAGTAGGAGCCTAATCGACTTGGGAGCCGCATCTAGACATTGAGAACACGTTCATCCAAAGAACAAACCAGCAGATTGGGTTTCTCGAGCTCAAAGTATTTCTAACTGGTCATTTTCTCCAAGTTTATGGGCTGCTTTACCAGAACCTCTTTTTATGTTACCCATAACATTTCTATGATCCGTGAACCTGGTTTACCCTATAAAAAAACTGGATGTTATAAGGGCCATTTTGGCTTTGTACCTTTTTTACGGCAGCGAATATTGGACGATTTCCTCAAAGATAAAGAGACTCGAGGCGACAGAGATGTGGTTCTACAGAAGGATGCTAACGATATCAGGAACATGGCGTGTGAACAATGATGACGTCTTAGAGAGGCTGCAAATAAGCAGAAGGCTTATACTTAACATCAGAAAGAGGCAGCTGAAGTTTCTGAGACACATTGAGGAAGAGGTGGCCTGGAGAAACTGATACTCACGGGTCGAATGGAGCAAAAGAGAGACAAGGAAAAACAGCGCGTGAGATACCTGGCGCACTTAAGCAAGTAGATAACAGAACGTGGTCTGGGGGGTGCAGAGGGAAGGAACTTGAGACCTGCAAGGGATAGTGGAGAGCCATGATCGCCTACGTCTTGAAAGGACGTGGCACATAGAAAGAAAGAAAGAATATTTCTACGTCAGTGTTACTTTGTTGGCGTTCTCTCACCCATTAGCAATATCATTATTATTATTATTATTATTATTATTATTAACAATAATAATAATAATAATAATGAGTTAATCGCCCTGACAACGAGATCAAAGCTCAAAAGAACAGTGTGCTTTCTGATTGAATTGAAAGTCCTTACAGAAAGTAATATATCTTTGAGGGTCCTCAAAAAACTATACAAATATAAGAATCTTGAAGTGAAAATCTGAAATGTGGCGCATGAAGACATCAATAATTCCAGTTGTAGTTGGAGCTCTTGGATTGATTGGAAAAGATTCCAATAGACTCAATGAAAGGATTCCTGGAAGCCTTAAAAAAATACAAAAAATGTACAGCTCACGCATTGCGAAGAGCTTTATACCTACATAAATGAGTCTGATTTTAGTCTGTGTGTGTTTTTTTTTCTTTTTTTTCAAAAATGGTCAGTGGAAAATGTCATGAAATCATTTCCGACCTTAGATCTCTGGTTGGGATCTGGAAGAAAATATGTATATAATAGAAATGAAAAGAAACAATAATAATAATAATAATAATAATAATAAGCAACTTCTACGGGAAGGAAACTGAAAGAAACTGGTATGAACACCACTCAGACCCGGTTACGGAGATAGGTCCTGTTACAATTCTATGGGATTACAGAATACACACTGACAGAACAATCAAGGCCAACCGGCCAGATAATGTTATTAAAGACCACAAACAAAAACGGTGCCTCCTTATTGATATGGCAGTCACTGCTGACTGCAATGTATCTTTGAAGATATTCAAAAAGTTGTCAAAGTACAAGCACCTTGAAATAGAAATCTCAAAAATGTGGCATATGGGAACATCAACAATCCCTGTTGTAGTTGGAGCCCTAGGACTGGTTGGAAAAGATTGCAGTAGACTAATTGAAGGGATTCCTGGAAGTCCATGCCTCAAGGAGATACAAAAAATTGTTCTGACAAGTACAGCCCACACCTTACGAAGGGCTTTATCTATGTAATTTAATTCTTTTTTTTTTTTTTGTCCGTTGAAAGTGTCATGACGCCATTTCTAACCTTAGGTCCCTGGGCGGGACCCGGAAAGAAATGTGTAAACGCCAGAAATCAAAGAAAATAATAATAATAATAATAATAGCCGTGTGACGCGATGGTTGTTTTTGTCAGTTTGAAAGAAATAAAAGCCTAATCGACATGACAGCCATATCTGGACACTTGAGAACACGTTCATCTGAAGACCATCACAGCGGATTGGGTTAGCCGAGCAGGCATTTCTAACCTGTCTTCGTCTTCGAGCTTATCGGCTACTTTATCAGAACCACCCTTCATATTACCGGCTCTGGTGCATGTACCGGGGTTACTTGGGCGTTAAAGGGGACATACTCTATTCGTATATATCTGCGTCAGTGTGGGCACCCCGAGGCGGTGTAATAGTTAGCAAGCTTGTCTCGGCCTTGTGCCACATCTAAGCTACGCTTGGAAAAATCACTATATCTGCGTCAGTGTCACTTTGTTGGCGTTCTGCTCTCTCGCCTAATTATTGTTTTTAGTGTTAAGAGTAGTAGTAGTAGTAGTAATAATAATAATAACAATATCATCATTATCTTCATCTTCAATAATATCAATATCGCCGTGAAAATCGTATCTCTGAAGAAAGCACGTTCATTCTAATTCGTTTGTGGCGCCCTAACGACGCTATGACGTGTTACGTTATAAATAAATTGAAAGTTACGTTTCCCAGGTTTGGTGTGCTAATGGAGACACATTTTGGTTAAGCTGTGTTGCTTGTCTTGAAAATCAGCATTCAAAGTTTAGGCTTTTATCTGTGTGCGAACAGCGAAAACTCTTGACTGTGTAAACAGTGTACATATGTAAATTATGTTATTCTTGTGTGTGCTAAAATTACAAGGTAATTTTCAATTTTGCCTGTTTCTCATTGTGTTCCAAAGCCTACAACATATAATGTCAGGATGTGAAAAACTTGTCACATCTCTTGAGTTTTGTGTTATGCTTGGAGGTATGTGTTTTTTAAAAAAAGAATGGAATCCAGACTCAAATCAGAATCCTTTAAAAGAATTGTCGAATTCTGAAGGACAAAGGAAGGGGGAAAAATAGACGAAGAAAAATCTTACAAGAACACAGCGAAATACAATTTCAATTTTAATTAAAGAATGTTCATTGTTCTTTTTCGTTTAAAGTCATTTTTTTTTTACGAAACCAAAAAATAATTTCGATTTGATTTTAAATCCTTGTTTGTTTAATTTTGTAATTTATTTTATTTTCAATTTAACTTTTTTTAATTATTTTACACATTGATTTTTTTTAACTTTTTTTTTTTTTTTATTGGAGTAGTTTAATTGAAATTCAATTCTTTGGCAAAAGTCATTTTCTTACACGTACTGAAAACAAATTGAAATAAAAGTTTAAAAGCAAAGAATCAATAACAAGAAAAGTGATATAATTTGCTTTTTGGGCGGTGTAGTTCGTGTTTATTATCTCGCTAAAGGCGAGAAGCGACGTTTCCCCTCATGTCGACTGCATTTTGCAATAACATGGATATTTTGCTCCCAGATATCGGCGATGAGGCTGACGTAGGAAGACTACAAGTAGACGATTAATACCCCGGCAAGTAGTGTTTACATGATTCAGTTGTTTTCGAACCTGGCTGGCCTTTTTTAATTTTCTTTTTCTATGTGCCGTGTTCCTTCAGTACTAAGACTATCATGGATCTCTGCAACTTCCTGTAATTTGTTGTCCTTTTTGCTCTATCACCTAAACACTGTTCAGCCGACACAAGCTCGTTGGGAAGGTTATGCACTGATTTCTGCCCCCTTTGCCTTCAATATCCCCCCCCCCGTGACAGCCATATATTTCAAGTCCTCTTACTTCAAAATAAACCCTAGAAATTTTCAACTATTTTTTTTCTTCTGCTTTGTCTATGTGTCCTTTTTGGTTCCATTCTCTTTAAAACTTCGTCTCTTCTAGGTCTCTCATGATCTTGCCTTCACTTCCATAAAGGGATCAATACTGGACAGTTCAGTACACAATTTGTTTCCAATGATATTTTACTGTTTCTTAATACTTTACTTAAATTTTGGAAGGCATCTTTCGCAATTCCAATGCTCCTTCGGATTTAAGTGTTGCATTTTCAACCCTCTTTTAAAACACATATTATATTGCTTCCACAATTAAATAAAGAAACGTTTAAAACTACGAGTTTCATAGGTGTCTTACATTATATATATATGTGTGTGTGTGTAAAAATATATAGAAAATAGGAAAGAACTCGTTAGGTAAATCCAAAGTTCTTTAGTATTTTTGTTATTATTTTAAAAAAATATGAGAACTCTTATGTAGCGTTGGAATCATATTTTTAAATAAATAATTATATATATATATATTAGTAGTAGTAATCTTATAAGTATAAGAAATTATACTCGTTCGGAAAACCTTCAGTGTTTTGATTTCCAAGTAATCAAACCAATACCAAATGTAAAAAAGGTATAAAAAAAAAGAAAGAACCAAGAACATGTACGTTAGCCGAAAATAATCGTCTAGCATGTAAGTCCAAAGATCAAAGAAAAAGACCCTGATACGAGTAGGCAAAATAACTAAGTAGTGCTCGATACAGTAAGTAGAGCAGACTCTACATATATATATATATTTTTTTTGTGTGTGTGCAAAATAATTATGACTCACCTGGTGCCGTGCTAACTTGGTCCCGTACTGATATCGCTATCGAAGAGGGTTCGTATATACAATACGCCACATATATCCTCATTTGTTCATTTTTTAAAAATTTATTTTAAACTTTAAAAATTATAATTAAAAAAAGAAATGGGGGTAAACAAAAACAAATTTTAAAAAATATTTGATGATACGTTGCTCTTTGTAGGACGAGAAATTAGCAGACTCTGAAATTACAAATTGAATCTACGGATTCACAAGGATTACTCAGACCTTCCAAAGTGTACACAGAAAATAGTCTGCTTTTGCAGTAAACATAATTTTGGTTGTAAATATGTAACATTTATGATGATAATATACGTATATCTTTCCTTGGTTTTTGTTGAATTGTACACTGTTCTGTTATTAAAGTTAACAACGAACGCTTAATATCTGTCTATATTTCTGAGATGAGGTATTATGTACACTATTTACATTATTCGAACTATTGTGATAAACATGGCAACATAGATGAGGACAATAGTCTGAATAATGTAAATAGTGAACTCATTTAAATTACAAAATTGTACTTGGATTAAACGAAAATTACTTACAATATATTACATATTACTTATGATATATTCCTTCTTGCCGTCAATTTTGACGGCACGGATGCAGTATTTATTTTATAATTAAATTAACTCCATCTTATTATTGTTCTTTTTTATCAGTAGACTGCATTATTTATTATCATTAGTTTAGTCCATAGTATTTTGTTGCTTCTTAGTTACTTCACTCGTCAGTACTATTATATCGTTACCAGTTTTCATTCATTATATACTTGGTATACTTGGCAGGATTAGTTGCACACTTTGATGTGGTGTAATAGTTAGTAAACTTGTCTAGCGAGATCAATTACGATTGAATCTTGAGTTTGATCCCCACTGGGTGCACCGTACTTCTGGACGTTTAAGAAAATGACCTTTATATTCTTGGTTTTCGTCGCAACATTCTAATTTAATCCAGCCCCATGTTTTTTCCAGAATTTCAAGTTGCGCTTGCAGACATCCTTAATACGCAGTGCACAGCATCCTATTAGACGTTACCCTGTTACTAACACCGAATAATTGATATAGCCTTACCAACAGTAGAGTGAGATGGGCGTTAATGAATAAGGGCCTTGACCTGCCTAGGTAACCCGCAACCCCCATCCTCTCGACCGCGATAAATTTAAAGAGTGTTGGGCACTACGTTGCAGGATTTGCCAGAATAATATCAATGTCGACTGCCAACTGTCTTAAGGATTCTGCTACTTTTTTTTTTCCTGATTTACTTCCGTATTGTCTTCCTGCTTTCCTGCTTTGGATATATAAGTAAATCATTTGAAATTTAAATCCTGAATTTTTCTTAGACTAAACAAATTGTCCTTCCACACTAATCAGGTCTGTCTATATAATTTGGTAAACTTTTCCTTATTGCTAATAGAATCACTCAGCGGGGGAGAACGGTTTCTCCAAACTGTTCAATTATCGAAGGGCAAAGTTTCGTCCGGGGAGGTAGACAGGCCCGGAACCGTTTATGCGGGTTCTACGGGAATATTCTTGGCCGAGCCTACGGTAAACTCGGCCTTGTGGTGTTGGTGGGGGGATGTTAAATATTAATAGTTTCACTCAGGGCCAGATTTAGATGAAGAGAGACGCTAGGCTATTCCACTTATAAAGCGCCACCAAGTAGAGGTAAATGAAGTGTTAATCGACTTCAGTAAAGCCGATGATAATGTCGGGTGTTTAAAACTACTGAAGGGTTGTTTAGTGTCTACAATGCGTTAGACAGTATATTTAAGTAAGGCCTATGACAGTGACAAAAGTATTATACCCATTGGCTGGAGGCCTCCTAGATTTTGAAGCCCTAGGCTTCAGTCTGCTAACCCTATACGTAAATCCGGCACTAGTTTTACTTAATCAGATACTTACCTTTAGTCATAACCTTCTGGCTTGGCAAACTTTTCATTACGGCTATTGTTTTAATACTAGCTTTAATACTTTATAGATTTACTTTTAGCCACGACACTGTCATTTGGGGAATCTTTAAAGTATTGCTTTTTCTTTATCACAATACTTACGGTCGATAAACGCTTGCCACAGCAGCTTGACATAATATTGTTTCTCAGGAGTTTAAAATATCGAACATTTGACTAATAGACGTATAGGCCGGTTTTATTTTTAAATTTTACGCGTCGAATTATTTGCTCACTTTTAGAATTATTATAAATGCGTCAAAGTATTCGTTCACAAAAATAATGTCCATATATTGACACGGCAAATATAAATCATGTATATGACGCGTTCGGTGGAGGAGGGGTGTATTGAACATTTGATAATTTTGCGATAATTTGCGTTTAAAGTTTTTAGAAAGTTTTGATCAACATTTCTTTTCATGGCTATCCATAAAGTATTGAAAATTAATAACAATAATAATATTTAAAAATTTATGTTACCGGAAATATCAAGTTTTACGGAAACACTGGGTGTTTACAATTATTTACTTAGTTGCATAACAGATAAATAAAAATAATATAAATTTTGAAGCGATATTCGATTTGTTCATTTTTTCCACTGTTATTGGCAGTATTTTAGAATACTTTGGCTGGAGAGCTAAGTTTCCTAAGTTGAACAATCTTGAGCTATTTCGTTTACTCTTTGTCACCTCTCTTTTCCATTGTTGTTTTTAGATCGCTTTCTTCCAGTCATTTTGATGGGCAACAGCGAAATTATAAAATTTAGAATGATATTATTGCATTTTAAAAAAATAAAGCATGTAAAAAGGAATATTTTAAATTAATATACGATCAAAAATTGCATTTAAAATAAAAACCTTAATGGTTGCATTATAAATATATTACAATATTCTAATGATATTCCGCAGACAAATCTACGTTTTATGCTAGCTCATTTCATTGCATGGTTACAAACTATAAACGTAAATTGAGCTTGAAAATTTATGTAATCGGCTCAATTTTTGTAAAATACTTGGATATGTTATAATGAATAATTTGCATTGAAAAAAACAATTTTCGATTTTTTGTTGTTCCTCCGCCGAACACGTCTTATGAATAAGCAGAAACTAATATATACAAAAGCCATTGACTGTACAGGTCTATACCAATGATGGATGACTATTATACATCTTTTCAATGGTCAGGACATGTAGCAAGAATGCAAGAGACAAGATTTCCACTTCAAGTCATATTCAGGGAGCTCACGTCCGGAATAACCCTCTTGAAGACGGAAAGAGCAAATCAAAATAACACTGAAAGTCATTGAACTTGAGCCTAAATATTTTGAAACACAAGTCTAAGAACGTATAAGCAGGTGATATTTTATCACCATCGGATCCAAAAATTCGAATCCAAAAGAAAAGGAAGAATTCAAAATGGTTATATACAAGGTTCAACTTAAAAGGCAGCGGATTGGCAAGATTAAATTTCCATCATCAACCCCAAAATCCATGCTCCAAGGAAGAATTTTAATGTCGTGCGACTGGTGGTATCGTGGAACAATTGTTCATTTACAGTTCTCAAAACGTAATGAAACACTAAATACACATTTATATGTTCAGCAGCTGCAAAGTGTCCGTAAAAATTTGGTCGAATAGCGCCTTGTTGCTTATCAAGAGTAAATCTATTGTTCTCTATGACACGGGATATAATTTTGAAACTCAGTCTTTCTCTTCTATCTCAACCTCCATGAACAGCTGATCTTGTGCCAACCGATTATTACCGATAATAAGGAGCGTTAGAAAATATTTTGTGAGGAAAATACTTCTCTAATTAAAACCAGATTCAAGAGTCCATCGAAAACTTTTCATATCAAAACCTGCCGAATTTTATTCAAATGATTTCGGAGAAATATTTGATTCTAATATTAATAGTGATTTTCTAAGCGTAGATCTGGCACAAAGCCGAAAGTAGGGGGCATCCAGTGAAGATCGAACTCACTACCCAGTCTTAATTTTTCTAGCGAAACAAGTTTGCTGACCTCGAGCTGCCCATGTTAATAGTTATATTAGCAGTTTCCCAATTTAAAAAAATATTCGGTTTTCATTGACCGAACAGCTTTTATTATTGTCAGATGAAATTCATAAAATCTTTATCTTAAAACAATTTTTCAGTAACATATGTTTCTAAGGACCAGTGACTGCTATCGCTCTTTTCAGTATTGAAGGGAGTTCCTTCCTCAGTTTATATTTGAAATGGTGTAAAATGTCAAAATATTAATTATGTCTTTATCTTCTCTGCGATTTGGGATGCGATATTCATTTTAGCTTCTTCTCCTGTTGAAACTACTTAAGTGATGTGGCTTCTGTTATTTCGACCCACTATTTGCTTATGATTCTATATTATCAATGCACAAGTTTTGAACAAGTATGATCTTCGCCAAAACCTGTTCGGCCTCACTCACCTAACGCCATATTTAACAATTGATCTGAGGAAGTAGTTGTATACAGCTGATAGTTTAGATATTCCTGAACATGTTTGGCACCATGCATGACGTCCATATAAAAGACTCGATCTAATAAGGCTATTTAAGAACATGACTCGAATTTTCAGATTACTACTTTGTTTTAGTAACCATTTGCATTAATTGCCACAACTCCTTCCAAATAACAGTGAATATATAATTGAATAAAATTTAATTGTATTTTATTTTTTGAAGAATAAAATCGACAAAAACAAAAATGGAAATTATTCCTAACCCATCCTAATATTAAGTATTTTTTTCTATATTAGTAAGTTGTCATATTCAGCTGATTAGCAAATACATTTTTATTAATTCCTAACTATTACTAGACCTGATTCTACTCATGAAATTTGTAGCTATACTTACCGGAAAACCATTGTAAAGTCGTTTTATTTGTATTGTTTACAGTATTCCCAGTGCAATCCTGTTGCTACACAGTCATACTTTTGTATTACCGACAACGTTATAGTATCTACTCATTATACCTGATCCGCCTTCAACTTTCTCTTCATAGATTTGGTCCAAGATAATTATGTTTCATAGCTTATCTCACTAACTTACGATTATGAATGATTTACAAAGAAATTAAAGACGTCTTTCATATAGCAATGCTTAGCAAGTTATACTTGAAAGGAACATAAATTTAATATTTATGCAGAGGACCGGTCAAAGTATTCGTGTGTCCCGTTACAGAAAATTCGATTGGAAATTTTATCAATCTGAAAATAAACAAAGTCAAAAAATGCATGAAATTTATGTACATCTATATGCAGAACTAGGTGTGAGATAGGTCACAAAAAGAAAGGAAAACCTGTTTTTTCTACAATCTACCAACAATCTACTGTGATAAAGAGATCGTTTGAAAAATATGATTCTTTGAAAAACTTATAATAGCGTTAACTTCTAATTTGTTACGGGAGTCATCAGTTTGACTTGGCGTTGTCTCCTTCCATGACAATTGAAAAGGGTTATTGTCTGGTGTTGCGAATAGAGTATCCCGCAAAAATTGACATTTATTTATAGTCAAATAATATAGCCAATCCTCGTTCAAAAAATCTCAAATTTTAACGAAATGTCTAAAAATTAAGTTGACCGTTTGGACTTCTGTTAATGTGAATCTACCAGGAAAATAGATTAGGTCTGCCAGTGATAATGAGTATGTGCTGTTGAAAGATCCACTACATTCAACTGGTTTGACACCTTGTGTTTTGTTTGTTTTTTTTTTCTATGGGGCTATGTGAAAAGACAGGTCGATATCCTTCTTCTTCCTACAAGCCTAGAGGAACCTAAACAGAGAATCACTGAGGCACTGGAGATTGTTACGCAAGGCATGGTATAGCGTGTTTGGCAGGAGCTGGACGAACGACTTGACGTGTGTCGTGTCACGGGTGAAGCGCATATTGAACATTTGTGAAGTTTTGTGAAATCAGTTATATAATAAACATCCCTTTGAATATCTTGTTCAAATTTTCATAAATATATCTTTTATTGCATATTTAATTTCGTTTGCCTGGGACATATTACTCAGATATTCACATTCTAAATGTAGTTAGTTTTGGGGGTACAGCATCTATATTTGTGCATTGGTTTGCTGTCTAAACATTATTGTATACGATACGACATATGAGTTGAAATCTAAGATGTCCCTCAAATTGGAAGGAAATACGTGTTTTCACTACGGTTTCTTATGCGTGAAGAATGTCAAAAGGAAAAAAGACGGTTTGTACCCTTGACAGA
Source organism: Acanthosepion pharaonis (assembly GCA_903632075.3). Taxonomy (NCBI): domain Eukaryota; kingdom Metazoa; phylum Mollusca; class Cephalopoda; order Sepiida; family Sepiidae; genus Acanthosepion; species Acanthosepion pharaonis. The sequence continues at coordinate 4,290,944 of CAHIKZ030004056.1, forward strand.
CAAGGTATCCTAAACTTACATACTCACAGAGAAAATTCCAAGTAGGCCATTATTTTGGCAACACGAGTTTAAGTTTTGTATTTATCTAAAAAAGGGGAAAAATTGTTTCACCTGTGGTTTTTTGAATTAATATTTTCATTGCAAATAGAAAACATTACGGACACTATGAAATGTATAGCAGGATTAGTTGTACACTATTTACATTATTTGGTGTATTGTCCTCATCTTTGTCGCCAATGGTGCTCCTTGTCAATGATCCCAACCTGATCCCACAGAGGGCAGTGAGCTCCCTTTTTTCTCCATATATGGACATCCACGTCTAATTTTTACACTTCCCCTCGTGTTACAGCTTTCTGGTGTTCTTGAAGCCTTACCTTCACGGGGCGGCCTGTCTCCCCTTTATATTTCTTTCCGCAGCTGTAGGGGATAGCGTACACACAGACTTTAGTCATGTTCTCCACTGTGGGGCGGGGTCTTACTCGGGAAAGATATCTGCGAAGTGTCGTCCAGCTTTTGAAGGTTGTCCCGATGTTATATGGACCTCAAATCATTTGTATTTTCTCTGGTAACCCCTTCATATAAGGCAGGCAGACTGTTTTCTGAGAGTTGTTGACAATAGTCCGAATAATGTAAATACTGTACATAGCACCTCATCTTAGAAATATAGACAGTTACAGGATTAGTTTATCGAAAAAAACAGGAGTAATTGCAAGCCAGTCTTTCGCAATAAATCAAACTGAGGTACATGCTAATGGTGTCACCAGAAATTAAGTTCGAGTTGTGTTAGACCAGTGTTTTTCAACCTTTTTAAGCAACGCTACCTCTAGGAAAAAATAAAAATATCACAGCACGCTTAGCAAAATTTTTAAAGGGTATACATTTAAATCTTATGGAATAAAACCATAGATTAAAAGAAACAAAAACAAAAAACACGCACACAAATATGAAGTTCCATTATTTCAATGTTTCTATTCAACTATTTGTGCAGCTTATTTAGTGTGCAACCTGTGTGTCTGGTGCAATATATATTCTAAAATAGTGGAACAATATTAAATCAAATGCTCAGTGCTGCGTATCGGAAACTTCGACAATATTAATTCATAATTCATTATAACATTGTAAAAATTTTGAATTAAACAAAGAATGTTGAATAAAATTATATGAAAAACGGTTAATATTCATTTATTCAAACAAAGGAAAATTTTAAAAAGTTAAATTAAAAAAATAAAAATACTTTTTAAAACTGAATATTAAAACAAATATCTAAAATAAAATAATCGAAGAATAGTGAAAAGAATTATTAGAAAACAAAAAATAATTTTTATTTCATTTATTCAAATACTAATGCTGTCCATTACTACTTGCACATATACATATATATTGGGTAAATTGTATGATGAAGTGGAAAATATTTACTTGTGATGCGTTTCGTTCTTCAGGACTTCATCGGATAAATTTATGTTGATAGGTCTACACATGCGCACAGCAGAAGGATGCTGGCAATTTTAGATTATTTTTAATAAGGCGAAATCATGTAGTCATTTTTCTTTATCTTCCCATTACTTCTGGAACTAGCTATTCCACACCGTGATAATAGAAGATCTGCCAGGAATAGTGAAAAGATATAAGAGCCAGGGCGTAAATTTACTGTAGATGACATTACGATTAAGGCGCCCTCTAGATATTTGCGTCGCAGTTAATTACTTCCAACTGTAACGAGACTGACCACAACTTTGACATAAACAATGCTACTCTGATCAAAGAAGAAAATAATTAACTACGACGTAAATGTCTAAAGAGTGCCTTAATCGCAAGGTCATCTACAGTAAATTTGCGTCTTGGCTCTTACACCATTTCACCATTCCTGTCAGATATTTTAACATTACAGTGTGGAATAGCTACTTGCAAAAATTGATTGAAAGAAAATGACTCTAAACGAATTTGGCTGATAAAAAATCTAAAATCCCTAGCACCCCTCGTTCATTTGCGTGTGTAGCCGTACCAACTAACAGATTTAGTTCGATTAAGTCCTGAAGGTTGAAACGCGTCACAAGTAAACTTTTCCCCTTTCTCATACAATTTCCCAAATATTGTTCTTGATATATCTATATAGATATATAGATATAGATATAGATATATAGTTGCGGCCAAAATGTTCAGAACGGCATTGTTTTCGTCAGAAAAGTAGGTATGAGTTTTTAGCAAAGTGGTTTTATATTCTATAATTTTCACAGATAATAAATACGATATTAATTGTTATTGTCTGAGATTTTGGTGTAATTTGAGAGGATAATACAAAAGTTATGGATGATTTAGTGATTTACGGCAAAACCCATGACGGCCAAAATGATCAGAACGGTTGAAAAAATAACAAAATAATCAAAAATGACAGAGAATACTGGAATTATTTAATATTTAGTGTGAAGCCCTTTAGCTTCAATCACACTTTAACATCTTTGACTACATGAGGAAATTAAATTTTCAATTTCTTGCGAGGTGATCTTCTCCATTCTTGCTGAAGGGCATTCCATAATTGCTCGATTGTTTTAGGATTTCTGGCTTTCGAACGTTCTCCTAGAATATTCCACACATTTTCAATAGGATTGAGATCTTGGCTTTGAGCAGGCCAATCCATAACAATAACCTTTTCAGCCTTGAGGAAGTTCATGACCACCTTTAGCCTTATGACACGGGGCATTGTCCTGCATGAATATGGATGGTCGCTTTAGTTGCATTTCTCAGCACGATGATCTTTTACAAGTTGTTTATAAACTCCGGCATTTACCTTTCCATGTAATCGCACCAAAGGGCCCACACCATCTTCAGATATCATCCTCCAAACCATGACAACTTCCTTCACCGAAGTTAACACTAGTCTTAAGGCATTTAGGCGACATTTTTTCACCTACTTTTCGACGAACATACCTTTTCCCATCTGAGCCAAATAACATAAACTTAGATTAATCATTGAAATGCACCGTTTGCCATTTTTCTTGAGACCACAACACATGTTCGGTTGCAAAGGTAAGATGACACTTTTTATTCTTGGAGCTGATCAGTGGCTTCACTACAGGTGCTCTTGCTTGTAAGTCATGTTCAACTAAACGACGAGACACAGTTTTTCAAGATAAAGTTTTCTTCAGTACAATGCTCATTTCCCGAGAAACAGCAACAGAGTTTTAAATCTGTCCTTTTTAACCAACTTTACCATAGCACGATCTTCTCTCTTGGTCGTTTTTCTTGGTCTACCTGTAGACTTTCTTGCTTCACACGAACCACAATCATCGTAGACCTTAAGATACCGTGAACAACACTTTTTGACTTGTTAACAAGCTTTGCAATAGACCCAATACTTAAATTATCCTTCTTTCGAAGCCTAATAATCTGCTGACGAATTGGTAACGGATTAAGTGGCTTTATATTAACAAAGTACACTGCAGATATTCTTACTAATGTTTAGTAAACGAACCGTCACGTAAACAAATTAAAAGAATTAGTTTGCCGGTTAAATATACTAAAACACGGAGTAAAATCAACCGTTCTGATCATTTTGGCCGCCATGGGTTTTGCAGTAAATCACTAAATGATCCATAACTTTTGTATTATCCTCTCAAATTACACCAAAATCTCAGACAATAATTAATAATATCGTATTTATTGGCTGTGAAAATTATAGAATATAAAACAACTTTCATAAAAACTCATACCTACTTTTCTGACAAAAACAATGCTGTTCTGAACATTTTGTCCGCAACTATATATATATATATATATATATATATATATATATACAGTTGCGGCCAAAACGTTTAAGAATAAGTGTTAGAAGCTCGTTCTTTTCCAGGCTACTCATTAGACGGAAATGTGATAAAACGTCGGAAAATGTTTTCGCAAGAAGTAATAAGAGAAAAAAAAACTAATGTTCCACACAATAAATAGTTTCATCTGACAAAATTCCTGCATATTTCATAAGTACAAGTATCGTTAAGACATTTGCAAAACATGACCAGAGTCATGAAACTTCATTCACTTTAAGGTCAGTCTTCTTTTGGGGTGAAGAAAATCTTTCCAAGTGGGCACCCTTCATTTCTGAGATGTTCGTAAATTCCTACAACCGAAATATCGAAAATTAATTAGATATGCATGCGCAAACAGAAGTTGCCCAAAGTCTGACCCATCTAACCAAGGATCGTGCCAGAGGTCAATCGACCAGCATAGCCTTCTGAACTTTGATGTCTTTGCTCCAAGAAAAAAAAATATTAAAAGAATAAAGGTACGTTGTATTTTTTATTCTTTATTTTTCTGAGACATTTCTTTTGTTGGACTAAGATTGTATGGCTATTCTCAGAATACGACACATGCCTTCACATTTTTCATTTATTTTTATCAATGTTTCTTTTCATCCATCTTTCTTCCAACTTCTTTTTCTTTTCAGCAACTTGTTTTTATGGACACTACTTCTGACTTTTTTCTTTTTTTTTTTTCTTCATTTGGAACCAAGGAGCGCTCACTTAGACTGCGTGTAATTTGACTAAGCCAGCGTTCGGGCGGACAAAATGGATGAATTGGAATATGAAAGAGAAAGAAAAAAACAGTTAAAATAAAGATCAAAAAAAAAAATGTGAAAAAAAAAACGAAAAACAAATTAAGGGTGAAGATTAAATCAATGAATAAAACAAATTAAGATTAAAGAAAAAAGAAGGAAAAATAATGATGACGGACGAAGGAAGAAATTGTGTTTTTAAAAGAAAAAATAAAGATAGTAACAGTGGAACGGTAGCGAAGAAATATAGAAAAAAATAAGAGAAAGAAGTGAAATAAATTAATCAAGTCATGAGAGAAAGAAGAAGAAAGAAAAAGCAAAGGAAAAGGCGAATAAAACGAAAAGAAAAGGAGACATAAAGAAACAAGAAGTAAGAAATGGAAGAAAAACAGGAAGGAAAGATCAAGGAGAAAGAACAATAGAGGAAGAGAAAGAATAAAAGGAGGAATGAAGAAAGAAAAAGGGAGAAATAATCAAGAAAGATTCAACGCAGAAGAATGAAAGAAAGCAAAAAAGAATGAAGGAGGAATGGAAGAAGAAAGCGATAAGGAATAAAGAAGGAAGAAAGAATCAAGGAGAGAAAAATAAACAAATGGAGAAAGAATCAAAGAAGAAAGAGAGAAAGAATAAAGGAGAAAGGAAGAACGAATCAAAAAGAAAGAAAGAAAGAAAGAAAGAAAGAAAGCAATTGTTAGGAAAATGAGAAAGAAAGAAAGAAGAAAGAAATTGTTAGGAAAATGAGAAAGAAAGAAAGAAAGAAAGATATAATAACGGGGAAAGAACAAAAGAAAGTGAGAACGAATCAAGACAGAAGGTTAGATGGAGAAAGAAAGGAAGACATATTCAAGGAAGAAAGAAGGTAGAAAAGGAGAAAATCAATGAGAAAAAATGGAAGAAAGACCCTAGAAGATGAAAACAAAGAATCAAAGAGAAATAAAGACAGAGAATTAAGGTGAAAGAAAGAATCGAAAGAATGAATAAAATAAAAGAAAAATGAAAGAAAGCGAGTAAGAGAAAGAAAGAAAAGGCATAGAGAAAAAAGACATAAGCGAGGAATCGGGTATTGAAAGTAAGTTGTCTTTGAATCAAACTCGGTGGATGTTTAAAGAAGAAATAAAACTACAAGTTAATCAATAAAAGATTAAATAGAAAACCCTTGGAGAAAGACGCTATCGAAGAAAAACAATTTAAAAAATGCTAAAAGCGAAAAACAGTGTGTAGAAACAGAACGCTGTAGAAGTAACTAACGAAAATAACCGAAAATCGAAAACACACAACAGGGAAGAGAAGAGACGAGACAAAGAAAGTAAAAAAAAAGACAGTAAAGGAAGCCAAAATGCTTCCAATCAGCACTGAATGTCTTCAATTCTTTTCTTTTACTTCCAAAATCTGCCATTGTTGTTATGGCTTCGCATTAAATGTTTGGCAGTCACGCTGGATTTTGCCAGGGTCTAGCCACGAAAAGAAATTACACAAGCCTAGCAAACCCCCAACTGGATTCAGCCCTCGTCCTCCAACACAGGAACACGAAATCATTGATCTTTCTCTATTGCCCGAGGAACGTGCCATGTCCTTTTCCGATTAGTGGGTCGGATACAAGGGATCAGGACTACTGTATGGTACGATGTTAGAATCCTTAAATAATTGAGCCCATCAATACTGTCTGTTTTTCGGAGACAACGTTTCGAAGCTTTTTATTCTTCTTGTCAATCGATGTCCTCGTTCAAATCAGACATGTTTGCACAACACAGTTCTGTGCTACTATAGTATAATGTCTACCGAGGCATTTACGACCAACCGTAAATCATGATGCAATCATTATTGCTGGAAAATGTTCAGGAAAAAACGATGATCTCTTTACTAGTTTTTTTCTGATGTCATTAAATCAGTTTACAAACATTAAAATCACTATTTGATGATGTTAAATTTTTTTTGTCTAAAAATTTTTTAATGATTTTTAATACATAACCATTTCACTATTCACTGTCTTTAACCCTAACCCCTAACCCTAACCTCTAACCCTAACTGTAACTCCTCACTGTAAACCATTTCATACTTTCAACCGTTGGTAAATATCACACCATAGAAGAAAATAAATAGAAAATGGACGGTAGATATCATACTATGAGTAGCCTTCTTTTCTTTCTCGCTCTGTCACACATTCACTGACATGATTTTATGCCTCCTCTATCTATCCATCAGTCTAGCCGCCTCTCGACTTTTGTATGCGATGGGAAACTATTTGATGACAGGGAATTATCTTTTAAAGGACACATTCACATAAATCTACTATGCTACAGGGAGTTAAGGAACAGTAGCAAATCAACTATATTATTTATATATTTATATCTATTTATGTATGTATATTACACATAATGTGCTGGTGTTAATAAAACAGTGATCGATTTTATACAACATAGCTATTAATTATATATTAACAAATATCCGTATTATCCCTCACCGTTCGCATGTCTCGGAGTTTCATGTAACTGAAGATTGCATTTTGTATGAATCTCTTGAGTCGTGCAAACGGTGATATATATATATATATATATATATATATATATATATATATAGTCAAACCTAGAAGCTAGACAAACCTACCAAGGTTTCATCTAAGTGGTTCGTCAGGGAAAAGCTGGCCAGCTTTCCTGACGAATCGTTTAATGAAACCTTGGTAGGTTTGTCTGGCTCTCTAGGTTTGACTAGGTCTGCTCTACTTTTGTAGTGAGCACTTTTTTAGTTAGTCGATTACTCGTATCGGGTTTTTTTATTCTTTGGGCTTTGAACCTGTATGCTGTACGATTATTTTCGACAGACGATCATGTTCATAGCTCTTTCTTTTTTAAAAAAAATATTTTTCCTTCGATATTGATTTGACCATTAGCAAATCAAGAAAAAGGTTTTCCGAAGAGTTTTCCTATATATATATATATATATATATATATATATATATATATATATATATATATATATATATCAGTTATTTTGAAAACTTGTGTACGTATGTATTGATCTTCTCTTAGGGTGGTTGACACTAGGGCTATAGAGTTCAGTCTACCCTGCTATTTAATCCTTAGCTAAGTGACGTGGAAAAGTAGATTAATGCCTTTATCAGGTGAGTACAACAGGTCAAGCCTTAATTCAAACTCGGATTTCATTATCATCTTAAATTGAAAAATATTTTATTATGAAGAGGATTTTTTTAAAATAATTATATATACACTTTGGTTTGGGCTTAGGATTCCTGTCCCAGTGTGTGTTTTTTTTGTTTTGTTTCTTTTCTTTTTTTTTGTGCTCCGGAGAAAAATCATTGTGTTGGTAGTTTCACTGAAATGTCTATTAAAAAGTGTACAGCGTAAAAGGATGTCTACCGACACAGAAATGCCGTATCCAATTATCAAACATATTGAGAATTTAACCGCAAGAGAATAGACAGGAATTTGAACTCAGCTCATCGATACCGATTCTCGCGCCGATATACGTTACGCTACCTGCACATTCATACAGTACGAGGCACAAAAATAACAGAATAGAACCTACATCAGAAACCTCACTTTCATAATTTCATTACATCCAACACTATTCCACCGTCATCATCATTTTATATAAGAAATTTACAAAATTATATTCACCATGTCTGCTATAATCCTTATCATTAGCAAAGCCATTTCCACCATTGTAATTTGTATCACGAACGGAAGCCGTTGCTCAATGAACAACGCCATTAGTTCAACCAAGTTCATTATACATCGACAATGCGTCTAACAGGTTCTGCCTGGTGGTAACGAAGTCATAAGGATAAAGAGCTTAATGCCATTAACATAATTCTCCCACCTTCCTCCGCTACTTTTTCAAGTTCGACAAACTCTAAACTCGACTTTAAAGAATCGTCAACGCCGTCACCGAATTTGCAAAGAGCCATAATAACTGTGGTCATGGTATATTATCATTGTCAACAGTATCGCCGCCAACCATTGTTGCCGCGATCATTTGCAACTATCAACATTACGCAAAGTATCTTCGTGATCAACTCATTTTTACCAACAAAATCTTCTTACTATCAAAAGCCTTCAAAAGTAAAATGAACGCCATCATTAACAACTTATTCCCTTTTGATAACCAAAAACATGAAAATTATCTCCATCTTGAAACCTAAAAAAATTATCTAGTTTCATCGTCGTAGTTCGAGACCCTGATTTTCTTTCTTCAAGATGGCTTCATGAAAAAGGCAAAATACTTCTGAGATTTTCCTTCTTCTATGTACCGTGTCCCTTTGGGGTGTGGCTCTCTATAACTTCCTCTCATTTATAGCACATTATTTTCATTTTTCCCCAACATTATTATTGTTTTCCCCACATTATTATTTGTTTTCCCACATTATTATTATTTTCCCCCACCACATTATTATTGTTGATATATTTTGGATATTTAAAGGAAATTTTTTTCTTCTGGGCGTGGGCGGCCAAGGCTCTCTATAAATTCCTATCCGCTCCCAATACTTACAACGATTTGCACAAGCTAGGTCAGTAGGTTAGTCGCTGTTTCATTCTGCCCCTCTTTCCTTTAATATGCCCTGTAAGTGCCAAATTCTCCAATCCCTCTTTCTTCATTATGTGTCTCAAAATCTCGATCGTTTCTTTCTGATTCTATGTAGAAGTGTCGTTTTTGTTAATATTTCCTTTAAACCTTCCTCGTTGCTTAAATGCTTTGTCCACGTTATTCTCGGTATATTTCTCTATAGCCACATCTCTGTGCCATCAATCTTCGCTTAGTAAGAATTGCTTTTATTTCTTTACGCAGAGTTAATTTATTTTTGGAAGCAATATGTTTTCTACTTTATAATATTAATTAATAAAAATAATTTTATTCTTAAAACAAGTTTATTTTGTCTTTCAAAAGTGTTTCATTTAAATCTTCAACTTAAAGATATTAATATTTTTTAAAAGTACTTTAAACTGAGTTACTTTGTCTTTCAAATAAATACGTTTCATGTGAATCTTCTACAATACTTTATAATATTAATTAATAAAACTTAATTGCATTTTCTTTAAAAGCCTTTTTTATGTTTATTTTAAATATTAATTATTTTGGGTTAATATACTATGCGTCCCAATAAAATTATGAATTTTTGAATGTAGCCCTTGCACTGAAAAGTTCCCCTGCTGGTTTATAGCGATTAACCTAGTTAACAGGTTTCCGTGAGTGAGTGATTGAAAATGAACAAGAGTAATAGTAAATGATCAAAAACTACTTAGAGTAACAAAAGATAAGAAGTTGTGGAGAACCATGATCATTCACGTTATGAAAGGATATGGGATATTAAAAAATAGTGCATATTTCAAGATTTATCTAAATGTATAGAAATTCATTAGAAATTATTTTATTATAGGAATTCATTGAGAATTATTTTACTATAGAAATTCATTGGAAATTATACATTACAGATAAAAACATTGAAAATGAATTTACAGACACCCGTTTATGTAACGAATTCGAAATCCAATTGAGTTCGTTAGATTCTCATGTGCACAAATTACCTTGGGAAAAATATAAATCCATCTCTTCTCCTCCAACTATGGCTTAAATAGCAGGACAGTCTTGTTCCTATAGCCTTGGGTGGTATCCAGTCTATCGCGGAAATAAACGGCAACCTACTGCGGGAAAATCTTCTACCTAGTCAGTTAGGAATCGAAAGAGACGTAATCGCTGAAAGGTGTATCGTGTATGTTACTTAACCCTAGAACACTAACCATCAATTAAAGTTACATCACTACTAAACATGGGTATATCATACCTGATTTTGAAAACATCAAAAATAAATATTAAATATAAATCTTCATTTGAAATATTGTACATGCAATCACTTCAAACTTTGTACTTTGAGTTAACATTAATAAGAACCGAAAAACATAATTTAGGTAAGAAAATCAGGCACTGAAAATTGTAATTAAAAATAGAAAAATTTTCACTGAGTACTATATACCCATGGTTAGTGTTCTAGGGTTATGTTGTAGAGTAGTTTTCACAGTGGAGGCTTGTATTTCACCAAGTCGGTCCTAAAAGGGTCTGACGTACAAAACGTTAGGAACTTGCAATAATAGTTAATGACGCAGCAATCTAGTTGTGACGGTTGATACTTTAATGTCCGACATCGACTGACTCACTCAACTCCACTGAGCCCAACTGGCGACCGCTACTACTACTACTACTACTACTTATTATGTGTGGGAGAGTCTATTACAATAGAATAGGTAATGTTCTAGTATAATAGGTTAACTGACTGAAATTTAAGTAACTTGTGATATCACAGGTAACAAAGAGATTATACGTTTCCATACAGAAAACATTCGACACTCATTGACCGATCTTTTTGTGTTATTGTCGGTGGATTCATAAATCTTCTCTTATTACAGATTTATCCCTGGAAATTAGTTTTCACAAATCCTTTGTTATCGCTCGTTCTCGTAATGACGGGAATTTCCCTTTCTAACCTTTTCTTTAAGACTGCTCTAGAAAGTCACCATCTGGAATTATGTTAATATTTTTCCTTCTAGTTACATGTGCCATCCATTTTAATTGTTGCCGCTGTTGGAAGTCTTCAATAAATAACGTTTTGGTTATTTGTTGACATTTTTGGTAGCTGATTCTGTAGCACCAATTGTAAATAAATACGTAACATATTTACTAATATGTATAATAAGCGTGTAAGCGTTGACCTCATTATCGGTAACAAGTTTTCCACTTTTCTTATCAGTAACCATCTAATTTACCCTTAATCTCTAGGGAAAGTTATTGAATGGAATAATCACACGAAGGTTGGTAATGAACGATAAGGCTTAGGACACGAACAACACATATAAGATTCGCCAGCGGCGCGTAGAATAAATGGTCAACTGCTAGAAGTGAGTGAAGTGAATTCCACAATGAATCTCCAACTGCAGGATATCTACCAATCGCTCCACGCGGTCAGATGTGTCACAAGGCCGAAATTAATGTAGGATATCCGAGCCCGTAGGAACCTAATCTAGAACTGCAGGATATCTACCAGCTGTTCCTCGTGGTCAAATCGTGTACAAGGCCGAATTTAATATAAGGTATCCGAGCCCGTAGGCTCGGCCAAAAATTCCCCGTAGACCACATATACATCGGGGTCAGGCAGCTGTCTCCCGAGACGAGATGCTGCCCTTCGACGGAGACTCGTCTGAGGATTCTCTCTGCCTAGAGGCAGAGAGCTTGACCAGCACAATTGGAGACGTATCAACAGCTGTAGGATATTTACCAACTGCTCTAAGCGGCCAGATGTGGCACAAGGTAGAATTTAATATGGTGTATCCGAATCTGTAGGCTCGGCCAAAAATTCCCCGTAGACCGCGTATAAAACGGCGTCCGGTGGCTGTTTCCTGGGACGAGACTCTGCCCTTCGACATAGCCTCGTACCCGGAAACAGAAAGTTTGACAAGCGCAGCTGGAGATGAATCTCCAACTACAGACCAACATATAGTATTTACTACTGTATTTATGTGAACGGTGACATACTCATTATCGTCCGTAGGTATGCTACAGCACTTTTTTTCACTGTACCATTTAACATTTTCTCCATTAACATAGGCGATTCTGTTAGAGAAAAAGTTAAAAATTAATTTCATTTAAAAAATAATGTAATCTAAAAAAAATTTAAAATTTATTTTATTTTCAAATAATTTAAGAATAACATTTCCGAATTTTTTATCTAAATTTATATTTTCGCCTGACTTAGCATTTTCGAATGTGCCTAGAAAATCAGAGATAAACGGATTGCCAATGACTAGAGATAAAATCTTTACAGATTGACTTTATTTGACAATGAACTTCTGAAAAATGCGAGGATACATCAATCTGTTCAACTGGCTATTTACTCAGTGTTTCATGTGACTTGCTGGATATTTCACATCTAATTTTTGGAATTATATGTATGTATGATGGTTTGGTTTGGTTTGTTGCTTGTAATATTTTTGTAAAAAAAATGTATTGATGATAATTTTTTTTTTTTGCTCTGTAATATATTTTTTTTCAAAAATGTATTGCTGGTAATATATATATATTTTTAAATGTATTCCTGGTTATATATATATATATATATATATATATATATATATATATATATATATTGCTGGTAATATTGTTTTTATAAAAATGCATTGCTGGTAATAATTAGTTCTTTAAAGATACATTGCTGGTAAAAATTTTTTACAATATATTGCTGGCATTAAAGCCTATTTTTGCACTTTCATAGTGTTTTGACCCCAGTTTGGGGTTTAACTATTTGACCATAGCTGGGACCCTAACAGGTGCTACCACCCCGGCTCAGGATGGACCTGGGAACATCAGCAATTAAGAGGTGGTTTCCCCCTCCTCAAAACCTCCTGATCAGTGGCTTTAATGTTGGATGTAATTTATTGCTTTACCCAGGACGGTATGTATGCTGACAATGCAAACTTACCAATCAACACTACATGGTGACTTACAGTTTCAAGGAGACATAATCTTTCATGATTGAGTAGTTTGAACGACGTCAGTATGCTCAAACCCTTCGACACGGCAACTTTGGATTTCATGCTAACACAACCATCGACGGATTCCAAACGTTTTACTCACAAGGCTTAGCGTCAACGCGTGCTATTATTTTCAAGCACTTACGAAAAGTGCAGCTTCCGAGATAACATCAACAATATAACATCCTGAGATTTGAAACCGGGTCTCATAGTCGGCAAACAAACGTTCTAAACATGCGCACACATAATTATTAGAAACACACACGATTTAAATAGAAAGAAAACCTTGATGGATTCCTATATTCCGAGCATTCTGTCAAAGTATGTCGGATTGGACGGTGGTTTCTCCCGCAAAGGGGGTCGCAGGTTCGAATCCTGTGCAGGCTGATTGACGAAATAAAGGCTGTTTAAAACGAAAAAGGAATGAATGCTCAAATACGGATAATAAAAATAATCTGTCTATATCTCTGAGATGAGGTATTATGATTACTTATATTACTTACATTACTCAAACTCTTATCCTCCTCTTCATTAACATATTCAGAACTTTCCAGTCGTTGTGCGCTCCGGCCTTATTCAGGTGATTGGAATTTCGAATCGAACCCTTTATTTGGAGAGCTGAGTTGAAATAACTGAGACATCCGGAAGAGGCATGGCACGTGAAACTAGAATAATCTACACCAGTAGATGAAATAAAGAGTTCGGTTCGAAATTCCAATCACCTGTAGAAGGCCGAAGCGTACAACGGCCGAAACGTTGTGAATATGGGAACGAAGTCCGAGTAATGTAAATGATATAATACAAATAACGTTTAAATAAAAAATAATTAAATCTAAAAATAATTAAAAACAATGTTTGAAATATTAAAAATATGTCGAATTAAAAAAAAGCAAGATCCATTAAGGGTCAAGTAAATACAAACTGCTCCCTCGTGTAGTTTCTAACACACTGAAGAAAATTATATTGAGAGGTGCCGGCCCCGAGGAACAGCTGCCCGAGGCCACACCCTCTCATTGCACTAGAGAGAGGGATTGGTGCACGCACCGAGGCCAGCGCAACCGACGGTTGCGGGGGTTCGGGAAATTTTTCTTCCTTGCCCGGGTCTACGCGCTCGGGCTCCCCACATTAAACCGAGCTTGTGTCATAACGCGACTTCGTAGGGGATCGAGTAAATGCCAAATAACTATGGAGTAGAACTGGTCTTTTTAATCTTAGAATTCGTGGGAGAATCGAGCTGCAATTTCGAATTTATTTACATAGTGTCCATAATTATTTACATTATTCGGACTAAGTCCGAATAATGTAAATAATGTACATAATACCTCATCTCAGAAATATAGACAAGTTTCCATAATATAGTTTATAATTAGTTAGCTATTATTTTTTTCTAATTCTTCAAATGTTAATTTCTAATTTCTATTTTCCCATCTTTACACTATATTAATTTTAACTTGCATATTGTCCTCTGTTCTGTCACTCATGAAATAAAAATAATTGTTTGTACGGAAAATAAGGATCTACGTAAATCAAATCGTCTTTAAATAATTATCGTTGAACTTTTAAAAGGTAAGCTTAAATATTAATTCAATACTTGAATGCATCGATCAGTTTTGGGTTCTTCTGTAATTTATTGCTGTCTGTCGTATCTACTCCTCCCTAGCTATTGTGATGATAGCCAAAACAAGAATCCTCTACAGGAGTTAGCTTAAAATTTTAAGCTAGCTGCAATTTTGAGTACAAAAGGAAAATAAGAGTTACTCCCCTTGAAACATGAAAGCAACGAGAATGTCTAGTATAATATATTAATATATCATTTTTTAACCTTGCATAATCTGGTAACCCTGAATCTGAGCACAACGAAAATCGTTCCCTGTGCCTAATTTTTCCAGGGCTTTTAAATGAGCTATGAATAACTGAAATCGGACCAGTGGCAGTGGAGGAGTTGCTTAGACACACACACAAACACACACACACACACACACACGCACACAAAAAAAACACAAAAACACGATAAATACATACACTGTGCTTTATATATAAGATGCAAGTCGTTAAATGAGTAGTGACTGTTGTTTAATTTTTACGAAGTCATTTTAAGGAATACGGTGAAGAATTCTTCCGCTTCAAACAAATCTTGTCACCAATTTCGTCAAAGTCGGTAGATCTTCCATGTATCACTATACTCGGCTTAATCAGCACATTTTTGTTTTGTTTTGTTTTGCTGATGACCAGACTTCCTCGTTCCATTTAGTATCACAGGCGGACATATTGATGAAGAATCATTAGCAAAACTAACATCAATCATCAGTGAAGCTTTCGCTGTCATTTGAGAAATAACAACACCAACAACAAAAAAGATAAGAAAAGAAAACAACTTCCTTCTAATCTAACTTCGTTTATTCCCCACAGAAAATGTGCGCCGCTGGCAATATCGTTGCTGATTACAAAAAAAGAAAAATCTTAGTTCGGCATTAGTCGACACTTGCGATCCCTAATTCTTTTCTAAGTGTTCAGTCGTAGCTTTTAGCTAAAATCATTAATGCGAATTTTCAAATTGGAGCACAGTGATAAAGCAAAGCAAGCCGAGAAATAAATGTCTACCAGCGTGTATTCAACTCTTTTTCGACATGCCTGTCTGCGGAAGTGGCGCTCGGAAATATTAAATAGCTTACCTTAATTTACTATTACCATCCTCGCGATGCGTCTACCGATCTTGCAAGTCTTACAAATGATGTCTGTTCTCCTTTATTTTTTCTGAACGTATCTTAACCTGGTTGTTTTAAACATTTTGCTGATGCAGAAATTCCCAGCGACAACATATAAACACCATTCTTCTTCTGTTTGCCGTGTCTTTTCAGGACTTGATCGATCATAACTCTCCATAACTTCCTGTACTTTCTAACTCTATGCTGTATCTTATAATTCCTGTCGTGCCAACCTTTTACACACACTCGGTAGGTAGGTTATTTGTTGCCTTTTCCTCTATCTTCAACAATTCTCCTAGCCCTTTTTCCTCATTATCTACCCGAGAAATTTCAACTGATTTCCTTCTAATTCAAAGAAGTGTCCTTTTTGTTTCCATTTTCCCCAAAACATCGTTGTTGCTCACATGTTCAGCACATGGTATTTTCCGCGTCCTTCTTTACAACCATAAATCAGTTGCCTCAAGTCACTCCTTCATCTGTGTAGAGCAATGTTTCCCAAAGTGGGGTGCATGACCCCCCCCCCTGTGGGGCATGGTAATATTTTGGTCGGGAGGCATGCGTAGTATGTGCACTCTTCGGCTTACTATACCAACAGAATAAGGGGGCAATTCTAGAATGAGTTATTAACAGTGAATTGTTTTCTAGCAAGTCTGAGTGAGAATGTTAATGCGTGTTAATGCTTACGGTGCATATACAGTATGCACACATAAGAATATTTTTTGTGTATGTACGTACATGTGTAATTGGCATACATATAAGAATAAAATATTGCAGGGGGGGTGCACCAGACTTTTAGAAATACCAAAGAGAGACATGATCTAAAATCGGCTGGGAACCACTGGTGTAGAGATTGTCCATCATTCACTGCTATATAATAGGATCGAAATCAGATAACCTTTCTTTGTTTTTAATGTAATCTTCCTGTTTCTTAATACTTAACTTAGCATTTGAAAGGCATCTTTTGCTATTCCAGTGAATACTCAAATTGTGGTGTCGCACTTCTCTTAAAACTCTTTCTATACATCTAAAGTTTTTAAGAAACGTTTTTGACATCAGCTCGGCTATTTATTGATTGGGCAGTCAGTCGATTGCACGTTGTTTAAAAACATTCGGGAACATTCTGAAAATATAAAAATAGTTTGCGTAAAGATGTGCAAACGAGCAACTGTCAGGGTTTAAACAATTTCCTTTTCCTCCTTTGATTGACAGAGAAAACAGACATTTTTCGACAATGTCGCCGCCTATGGAGAAATAAGGATTCTTCATAAGAATTCAAAACGTAGGACATTCTGGCTATGACGATATATTACATCCGGGTGCAACGCCTCTGATTGGGATGTTTTGAGGAGCTTGGAACGAGGACGATGTATTTTTCTACATCAATGGTAATTGCAATCGTAAAATGAATGGTAATTATAACATCAGTTCCTTCCATACGAAAAACAATTGACATTCATTAATTGAACAGTTAGTGTGGGTTGGATTTTATAAAATCTTTTTTTTATTAAAAAGGCAGTGGAGAACTTGGAGAGGTGAATTAACAGGAGATAACTGATAACTGACATCAATTAAACATGGCACGTAAATTCAAACACTGTCATAAATTATCTGTCTATATTTCTGAGATGAGGTATTATCTATACTACATTATTCGGACAATTGTCTTCATCTTTGTCGCCATATTTATTACAACGTTTCAGCTATTGTACGCTCTGGTCTTCTTCAGGTGGTTGAAATGTCGAACTGAACCCATTATTTCGCTCACTGTTCTAGTTCCACGTGCCATGTTTAATGGATGTCAATTATCAGTAATCCCCTGTTAATTTCCCTCTCCAAGTTCTCCACTGCCTTAACCGGGTATTGAACTCACTCTCTTTGGGTCTTGTCACTGGATCTAACTAATGCCTTTGTCTACTGTGCCGTCTGTCAGTTATCTCCTGTTAACGTTGAAATGTTGTGATAAATATGGTGACAAAGATGAGGACAATAGTCCGAATTATGTAAATAGTGTACATAATACCTCATCTCAGAAATATAGACAGATACGTTTGCTAAACAGTATGGCACTTTCTAATTTTGATGAAAGTTTCCTTCGAAATATTCTATTTTGGGGAATGTGGAAAGTAAGTAGTTCGAATATATAATTCTTTTTTCTTCTAGTTACACGTGTTATGTATTTTTGCTTTTGCTGTCATTAGATTTGCCCAAATGATGTATTTTTCTTTATTTCGTATAGCTCTTTGATTGCGGTTTTGTATTGATAGTGCATAGCATTGTTTTATCATCATCGCAAATGTAAACCGCCCACTTGTATAGTAAATATTCAAAAGCATATAAAAATTGTTTTGTAAAAGTTTGTTACTGGTTCATAAACTGACCTTATGATGTAATAAAAATATACCTAAGTTAGATAACAAATAACGCTGACTTATACAGCGACTGCTGCTACTACCATATTAAAGAACAAACAAGAGCAAACTTGACCAGTGAAAACTATATATGCAGGGTTATTCAAAAAGAATGATTCGATTTCATGACACATTGCTTCAGTTCTCAAGCATCGTCATGGAATAAATCAGTGACCATTGGAAAGAGGAGTTTTCTAAGAATTTCAGTGGCTGCCACAGGAGCGCTGTAGTCGCGTCGTATCTTCAGCAACGTTCAGTTGTTTGTTTTCCCCCCGGAATGGTGAGTCCTCAGCACAAGGCGTTCTGCGTTCTCGAGTTCGAGAAAACAAATACGGTTGTCAAAGTTAATCCGCCCTCTCTAAAGAACTTTCGAAAGTGGTTTAAACACTTTCAAGAGAGTGGGTGTCTGGCTATAAGAAAACTTCCAGGACGGCCACGAGTTTCAGAAGAGCAAGTGGCGAGAATCCGTGCTACGTTTAAAGAGATTCCAAAGAGGTCTACAAATCGAGCTAGCCGTGAGCTTGCGATCTCTCAATCCAATCTCTGGCGTGTGCTAAGACGTCTACATTTTGAACATTACAGACTATGCCTCATTCCGGCACTTACCAAGACCTTGCTCTTTGTACTTGGCCTGTGAAATCCTCAAATTTCACCGCGTGTGATTTTTTCTTGTGGGGATACGTAAAAGGTCGCGTTTATGTCCCACTGCTATAAACTAACCTCGATGACCTTAAACATCGAATAATAACAGCGATCAACTCAGTAGGTCGTGATATGCTGATACTCGTCCGGGAAGAATTCTCTTATCGCAATGATGTTGCCCGTGCAGCATGTGGTAGCTATATTGAACACTTGTAAGACAGAAAATAAAAGTTGATTGTAAGTAGAATATTTGTGACTTAGCTGGAGTATTCTATTGCTTTTCTTTATTGTCATATAGGAAGAAAATGAATACCTACCAACACAGAGGTTCGGGGTGACACTCTGGACTTATGGATATATGTTTAAGCCTCGTGTATAAATAGCTGTGTCAGGCTACTCAATGGAGTGATTAGTGAGTGATTATCGATTGACTATTGAGTGGAAGTATCCAGTCGAATTGGTTTGACTTATTGTGCGTCGATGATTTGGGTTTTGAGTTAGGTTTTACCGGATGTTAAACCGAGCAGCACTACTAACAAGGTATTTACTGAAATGGCTAATTATTTTTGGTTGACTTTTATTTCTTTGTTCTTGCTAAGTACTTATTTGCGGCTGTAATTAAAGACTGTTTTATTTAACATTGCAGTCTTGAGTTATACTTAATTATTAACGACCACCGTACGTCACAAAACTTATGAAAAATACTGCGTAATGAATTCGGTCCATTCTATTTGAATAACTCTGTATAATTTAGTCTTAGAGTCAAGATTAGTTGCATAGTTAAGGTTAGCTTTACAACTGTTGACAAAAATTAAACGAATTTTGTTTATAATTATAAAATTAAAAATATATTGCTTTTGTTGTTCTTAGTCTTCCTTTATCTGTTTTATATCCGAAAATATTATTTCGTGTGAAGAACTATTTGAATGTTAATGACCCTTCTCAAAACTATAGAAAATACTAAGATAGTCGTTGTTTGTGGAGATATTTGTATCTTGGAATGTGATCCAATTATTCCTAAGTTGTCTCATGTCGTTTTGTAATTTTTGGTTTCTTATACAGATTATTTGCATATTTCCTTTAAATATTTATTCGAACCGAACCTTTTATTTAGTCCACAGAAGTATAATATTCTAGTTCCACGAGCCATGCCTTTGGATATCTCAGTTTTAGTCAATTCGCCTAATAACTCAACTTTCCAAGAATTGTTCTCTCTGCTGAGGCCAGAGATTGAACTAATGTGTAGCATTCAACTTTGGATGAGGACACATGGCCCGGTGGATAAAAGCGCTGGTTGAATGATCGAAAAAGTGGATTGACTCAAAGAGTTGTTAGTTCAATACCTAGCCATAGCCGAGGGATAAAAAAAACATTGCTAGTTGAGTTACTAAATGAAATTAACTTAAACTGAGATATCCCCCATCCACCCACCCACCCCCAAAAGGTATGACACATGGAATAAGAACAATCGACACCGTGGATAAATAAATGGTTAGGTCGAAATTCCATCGTATACCCACCTGATGGAAACCGGAGCGTACAAAGGCCGGAATGTTGGGAATATGGCAATGAAGATGAGGACAACAGCCCGAATAGTGTAAATAGTTACAATATCTCATATTAGAATTATAGACAGATATAAAATATTGCATTTTAATCTTTTCGGCGAATTGTGTCCGACTTTTCTTCAATTTGGCCGAAATGGCATTATAGATTTTTATGAACGCCACAGCCAGGTTGGAACTATCATCTTGGTTGGTTATTGGTTGATTTTGTTTAGCGGCACACCAACCTCTATGGGTTATTTAACACTTTGAGTCATGCGTTCCTGAACAATTTTAACCCTTCTGCGTGAGCTCCTGAGTCAAAATTCACAAATAATTGTTATGCAATGTTTCACGGTAGATATAAAAATAGTTATAAGTGTTAACCTACCTTTCAACCGGTGTCTGGGCATTAAGTCATTTTTCTCTACCACCAGAAAAGCGGTGGCCAGGGCCCAAAGAGATAATAGCGGAATATAAATATTTTGTACGTAATTTTATACATTAGGGTAAAGTTATGTTTTTTTAGATATATATTTTGTAGTTCATAAAATGTATTGTTCGTAATTTTTTAATTGTGTTGTTGGTAATTTTACTATAAAAATGTATACTTATATTTTTTTAGTATTGCATTCATTGACATTTGGCTATAAAAAGGTATTGTTCGTTATTTTATTAGAAACATTTTTGTTTTGTGTTTGACTATTTACCCATAGCCGAAACCGTAACAGGTGCAACCACCCCAGGTTAGGTTAGACCTGGGAACAACAGCAGCGGTTCCACGTTCTTCAAAACATCTAATCTCCTGATCTGAGGCTTTGCTGCCGGATATAGCTTATTGTTATACATAGGACGATATAATTTTGTTTTTACAACCTTACTGATATAAATATTCAACGACTTCACGAATGTTAGGGATTTTGTGTAAGGTGCAATTCAGTGCTGTTAATTCAAAATCGTCAAATAAGAAATACAGAAGCAATATTAAAATCTATTCAAAATCGTTTGTACATTCGTTAATGTCTATTGAAAGAGAGTTGGTCAAAAGATTAAATAGCTGCAAAATCTGGTATTCAGTGTGTTTCTTTGGAAATTCGGCATCTATAATGAAATAATAACAGAGTCTATGAAAACATAACGAAGAAGGAAGCCTAAATCTAAAAACAATGAAAAATTGTGGT
>CAHIKZ030004056.1:4317500-4327500 GCA_903632075.3 Acanthosepion pharaonis
CAATAAATCCATTTGTTTGGTTTTTTTTTAGCAATAAATTATAAGTTTTCAAGAAAGCATGTTCAATATCTCTGAAGATTCAGGACAGTTGCATAAATTGGCGACTTCATATTAATATAGCATAGTGTGACATACAGTACTGAATGCATGGACAAATGACAGAAAAGAAATTAAAAGGAAGACAGCAGAATAGAATAAAATTATGTCAGATATAAGCTTCAAGAATTGTCAAATGGGAATCATAAATGAAACTCCATAGAAAACAGGTGACAAACAATAGAAAACCATTCTGTTCCCAAACTCACAAAATAGCGAGACTGTTGATAATCGATAATAGAAAAAGTCACTACGCATCAATTTATGATTCAGTTTTAAATTTCAACTGAAAGATTTTATACGCTTTTAGCACTTACAATCCACCAATTAAATATTGAATACAATCATAGTTTTTATTAAATTGAATTATATTTAAGATTTTCTGGTGCAGTTGGAGAAATGTGAGGTTCGCATATCTGCTCTAACAATACCAATATGAAAGTTAATTTTAACCGAAAGATGATACACTAGCGATCAAAAGAAATGAGTTACCCGGCAAAATGATCAGTTAGTTTTCATTTATACTACAAAGATCTAACTGTTCGACAGTATGATTTCAAGAGAACTATTGTATTTTCTTATGCGTAATACGAGAAATCTTAAACGAAAATTCAGGGCAAATATGGGGCAGGTCATATTATACACCAGTACACGTTTTCAGGAAGAAGAAAAAAACTCTTATTTGAAACAGCAAGTGTATAAATAGATTCAGTCGTGTCATTCTTTAAGTTAAGTACTCGTGACATCGAAATAAGGTTTCCGAAGGCTTACCCGAATAATTGTTGGTGATGGAAGGAAGCTACACCACAATGACAGAAATGACATGGAGGAAAGCAGGAGAATAGAAGTTGAAAACGTTGCCATTTGGATATAAACTACGAGAAAATGAAACTCGACAGAAAACACGTGACAAACAATAGAAAGCAATTCTTTTCATAAACTTAAAATGTAAAAACGTTATCGATGCGATATAATATTAAAATCGGTATCGAGTTATGCTTGAGTCTTAAATTTCAACTGAAAGATAAACAGTTTTGGCATTTGTGATCCACCCATTAAATAATGTATACAATAAAATATTTATTATTTAATGAAATAACATTTAGAATATTCTGGTGCAGTTATAGAAATGGGAGATCTGGATATCTGCTCTGACAATTGCTAGATGAAAGCTAAATTTTAACCGAAAGATGGTACACTAACGATCAAAAGAAAATGAACCACAAGTTAAAATATAAGATCGTTTCATTCATAATGAGAAACTTTAATTAACCGGCAATACATTTTGAGAGTTAGGATCTGTGGTCATTCAGGTTGCTGCATTCGTATGGACACAGCAGCAAGTGAATGTACAGAAAATTGTGATACAGAAAATCCGGCGTTTGAAAATTAAAAACTACTAGGTGAACATTTCTGCCTATATTTCTTGAGATGAGGCATTATAATTACTTACATTATTTATATTATTCATACCATTATCATCATCTTTATTGCCATATTGACAACCTTTCAGCCTATGTATGCCCCGGCCTTCTGCAGGTGATCGGAATTTCGAACCGAACCCTTTATTTCGTCCACCGGTGTAGATTATTCTAGTTCCACGTGCCATGCCTCTTCCGGAAGTCCCTTTAACTCAGCTCTCCAAGTTATTTTGGTTCACCACTGCTGTAGCCTGGCATTGAACTCACAGTTCATTGGGTCTAGTCACTGGATCTAAACAACGCCTTCATTCACTGGGCCACCGGGAAATAACTGAAACTTTCGGAAGGGGCATGGCACGTGGAACTAGAATTATCTACTCCGGTGGACGAAATAAAGGATTCTTTTCGAAATTTCAACCACCTGAAGAAGGTGGAGAGTACAACAGCCGAAGCGTGAATATGGCAACGAATATGAAGAAAATAGTTCGAGTAATGTAAATAATATAATAAAAATAATGTTTAAATTTAAAAAAATAATTGAGGATATTAGTACGAATAATATAATTAATGCAAATAGATGGTTTGTTTTGGTTTGGTTTGTTTTACGGCATATCAACCTCAATGGGTCATTTAAAGCCGACAACTTTTTTTTTTTTTTCCTGGTAAATATTTTTTTGTCAAAATCTATGGTGTTAATATTTTTTTTGATAATATTTTTTGTCAAAAACGTATAGCTGATAATATTTTTTCAAAACGTATAGCTGATAATATTTTTTCTTCAAAAACGTATAGCTGATAATATTTTTTTTTCAAAAACGTATAGCTGATAATATTTTTTCTTCAAAAACGTATAGCTGATAATATTTTTTTTTCAAAAACATACAGCTGGCAATATTATTCTTTCAAAAACGAATAGCTGGTAATACTATTTTTCCAAAAACCTATAGCAGTCAACACTATTCTTTCAGAAAAAAAAAATATATATATATATATATATATATATATATATATATAGTTGTTAATATTATTTTTCCAAAAACGTACAGCCGGCAACATTATTTTTTCAAAAACGTATTATCAGAGGGCTTGCTGTTGCACGTAGTGTATCGTCTTACCCAGGATGCGGATGTAGTTTATCGTCATACCCAGGACGCGGATGTAGTCTGAGTGTAAACTATTTGGCCATAGCTGGGACCCTAACCTGTGTTACCACCCCGGGTCAGGGCGGACCTGGGAACATCAGAAAAGAGGTGGTTCCACGCTCTTCAAAACCTCCTGATCAGAGGCCTTGCTGTTGGACATAGTTTATCATCTCACCCAGGACGCTGCAAATAGATGAAAACTGTATTAAATGTACTTATATATTTAGGGTAAGTAACAGTCGAAATCTGTGTTTTGTATAGGCCATATTTCTGCTTTCGGGAAGTTAACAGTTTTGTAATGATGAGGAACAATCCAGAGGTTTTCAGCCCAGTGACAGCCCCTCCATTATTGCACTATATGTCGGGGCGGGTGGGTAGTGGTTAAGGAAACGATCACTGTGAGGAAACATAGCGAGCATAATGAGGTGTAAAGTTTGTGCAACATTATCCTTGCATGCCGCATTTGTCAAAAGAGACAAGGGTTTCACGAGTGCTTCTTGAGAAATCCAACAGAAGAAAACCAACACAATTACAGGCCACCAACAGCTCTGCACATCAGCGCGCTAATCAACATCCATATGTTATTTAGTATAAGAACGACAAGTCAAATGATGCTGAACGTTAGAACGAGACAGTTGATATTTTTGGTATATACCGGGTGTAACAGCAAAATTGTCCAAATCGTGAAACAGCATAATTGTCCATTTCTGAGATTAAGATTTGAACCGTTGCATCTTAGAAATGATTGATGATATCTTACTGAAATTCTTTGAGGTCTTTATAACACTATTGGTCTCTACATTGAGCAATAAGAATGTATAATTTCTCTCGAAGCTTAACAGAAGAATTGTGATGAAATCGATCATAAACGAAAATGACATGTTCATCATTAATTAATCATAAGGATCGGAAGCTCATGAAGGATTGAAATAAATATATATATATATATATATATATATATATATATATATATATATATATAGTTTAAAAACAAGGAATGTATTAATTTTAATTTTAAAGTCTCTAGGGCCCTTTTAATAACATCCATCAGAGACAATCGTTGGATCAGCGAAAAGAATATTAACGACAATGATCCAACGACACACTAAAATAACAAAGTGTATATACTTGAAAGGGCCCTAGAATCGTTTAAAATTAAAAATCATTACATTCCTTTGTTTTAAAACTATATATAAATTTTGTACCTCAAACATTTGTATTATATATATATATATATATATATATATATATATATATATATATATTAATGCATGTTTCATTAAATAATATAGACAAGTTTTGTCTATTTATTTTAAGTTCCTTTCATATTGTCTGATAATCTTAATAACATTATCATTGAAAGGGCATTGTGGGTAGTCTATTTTGGGTGTTATTATGCCGGAAGGCGTTTATTTATTTAGGTTAATTTTTTGTTTGTTTTTATTTATTTTTATTTTTTATTTTTATTTCTTATCTTATATTTTTATTTATTTATTTTTATTTTAATCGGTGTTTTATTAACGTAGTAAAAATTTGTTTATAAAGCTTATTTAATAGTTTTGTTTTTGTTTGGGAAGATAATTAAAATTATTTATTCAAACTATTATTGTGGCGGGAACAGTTTTTAATTTGTTTATTACTTCATATATATATTTATGCATGTTTTATTAAATAATATAGACAAGTTTTATCTATTTATTTTAAGTAAGTTCCTTTCATATTGTCTGATAAGTTTAATAACATTATCATTGAAAGACGAAAGGAAATCACCATACTGACACTTGTTTAAATCCAATCTAAGCTTTCGGCTTACATAAGCCATTATCAAAGATGACAATTTCTTTTCAATATATCAACCAATACACGGACGAAACAATAATGATAGTCTGTTTTTGTTGCATGAAAAATTTCAAAGCAACGGCTAACGCGTGTATACGAGACGCGGAAGCGAAAATCGCGACGCAGCTCGTGACGTCACACATAACCGCGCGAGCGTTAAAACGAGATGTATTAAGTATATTATATATTGAATGGAATATATATTATGCATGAGGAAAAAATGAAGACAATGGAGAGATTTGTGTATCATTTGAAATTGATAAATTAATCTTAAACTTTAGCACGTTACACATGGATATAGTGGGCTCGCCTGTAGATATTTCGTATTTTGGGGGCATTTTCCACGGGATACCTGGTATAACTACTCCGAATGTAGTTTGTTTCAGGATATTTATCCAAAATATTTTTCAAATTATGATCGTTTGAATTTAATCAAAATACGCATTTTAGACGATCAGTTCTGAAGAGTTGAATTTTATGTCCTCTTTTGGCTGGAAAGTCAATGGAATCTGATTAAAACGTTATAAATGTCAACCAGGTTTAACTTGATACTCTCTTCCCAAAATGGCCGATATCAAGTAGATTTCCGAGCTCTACAAGGCATCTTTGGCTATGCCAATGGAACTTCGGATTTAGTTGTCGCACTTTCCATCCTGTTTAAAAGCTCCCAACATCCCTAATTTGTAATTTCCATGTTGGACTCTTCCTTTTGCTAACAACCATGCATTTAAATATTTTAACAGACTTCTGATTATCTCAGTACCGATGGTCCAACACGGAGCTAAAAGAGCTCCTTGTATACAAGCATTTTTCTCATATCAGTGGTTAAAATGAATAATTTTTTAATTAGGATCATCTTTTTTCGAACCTTGTGGACTGGTGCTACAGAATCACAAACAAATAAGTGTAACGAATAAAAGAAACCAAATCAGTTGAAAACTTTCAACACGAGCAAAAACTAAAAATGGATATCACGTATTACTGAAAGAGAAAATAATGTCATAATCAAGATACTGACATTGCATACAACTTCAAGCAAAACGTTAGGAAGGAAACCCCCAACAATAATGGAAAGAGAAATAACAATTACTAGATTTAAGAAACTTTCTTGAAATATTATTTTAAGAGAAAAACTGTATAAATTTCAACCGAAATTAACACTGGCTGCTCGGTCCAATAATACCGAATATTTCCCTATAAGGAATTATATTACCATTATTACCATTACTATAACGCTTAATATTCAGTCAGTTATGTGCCATGCGTGATACACGCTTAGGCAATCATGTATCTTTCGATACATGACTGACGAAGAACATTTTCTTCCCGCAATAGGTTGCCATTTCTTTCTGCAGTAGACCAGTTGCCATCCTTCTATTTACCCATAGCTGGATGGAAGAAGAATAGGAATCATACCTTTCTCAAGGTATTTAAAGGATTTGCGAGTAAAATGTCTTCCTATTCTGAACAAGACTTCAGACTAACCTAGAACTAAAAACGTAGATTGTACAAATCACCAAATTGAACACTGTTCTGTTTTCTATCAAACATGCATTCTGTCTTTTTGAAATTGAAATTTTGTCCTTTCTTCTCGCCTTCCTTCATTACGTTCTGTAGGATGTCTTATAGTTTCCTAAAAATTATAATGAAATTTACAGTGATCCAATCTCTTGTAAGCCAACCAGAATTTCATCAATGCCTATTCTCATTTAATATTTATCTTCCTATCAGTTCATGGCAAAGTTTCAACTGCGAATTCGTTGTTATCTGACTAAGATTTGATAAAAAAAGCTATTAGCCTTTTCATTTTCTTTATCTCTCAGTCAGTAAAAGAAAAACTTAACAAATATGTCAGCTCACCATTTTCTTCATGTTTACTTGGGAAGATTTCTATTAATCCAAGATATCCAATTTTACCAAATTTTAAGCAAAAGGTTTCCTTCAATGTTGGTATTTAGCTTTCAATGTATCCACTATTGATGCACAAGTCCTCTAGTTCGACGTTCTTTTAATCCGGACTAAATTTGATCAAAATATTTTCTTTTCAGCTTTATTATACGTTACTTATTCTATCAATCTTTGTTGATTGACTAATTGATTCGTATTTTATGGCTTATCAACCTTTTGTAGGTTATTTAAAGCCAGAATATATTTTTATATTGCAAAACTCTCTGTTCTTAGATAAGAAATGATTAGCGATACATGTCTTACACATTAACCCATAGCTGGGGGAGACGAAGTGACTCCATCCATTTCCCAAGTGAATTTGCGCGTAAGTGAATATATCGGGAATGGGAACCCGGCTATGCGCTTAATTTCTGAACCATTATCCATTACACTACCGCAATTTAGCAGTCATCCATTTAGTTAATAACTAGACTCAACGTTGCTTAACTTCGATCTTCAGGGGACCGGTGTTTCAACCTGATGTGGCCATTAACCTTTCTGTTTGTGAAATGGATTTGTTAATTGTAATATATTTACTGATAAGAGATGTTTTATCGTTTTATTATGTACGCAAAGCATATGGCAAATACCTTGCGGTATTACCCCCACGTGTTTGCTGAAGAACTTCTGCTAACGACTGCTAAATGGCGTTAAAAAAAAAAAAAAAAAAAAAACAACTGTATAATAGAGCAAAAGTCTCATCCTCTATTTTGAAATTTGTTTTTTTTTTTTTTGTTTTTTGTTTTTTTTTTTTGTTTGTTTGTTTTTTTTTATCCCGGGATGTTTGAGATATGAGACGTGTCAAGTTTCCCCTCAGTTATGGGGTACCTTGATCTCCAGCGAATCCACTATTGTATTAAACACAACAGCAAATCAATGCCTACTCTAACTTGAAGAAACACAAGCATCATACTTATTATAAAACCCAGGTTGTGTGTGTGTCTGTTCGTTTATATATTGGATCGGATTTCCTACATTTTTTAACCGATTTCAACAAAACTTCACAAGACTACGTAAAATTACGTTGCGGTGGTTCTGACAGTGCCAAAAATTGGAAAAACAATTGTTTTTGCACGAAATCAATTTGAAAACACGATTAAGAGGCATCACTGTCACGAGAATGAAAGGGGGACAACTCATATCGAGTTATACTTATTATAAAAACCCAGGTTGTGTGTGTGTGTGTGTGTGTGTGTGTGTGTGTGTGTGTGTGTGTGTGTGTGTTCGTTTATATATGGGATCGGATTTCCTACATTTTTCAACCGATTTCAACAAAACTTCACTTTTTTTGGCAGGTAGTGTTTCTTATTGTCTTGCACACTTTTTTCTTTATTTTTACATTCAGAATACTTTAAAAATTCCATTTACAAGGCAATTGTTTATAATAAAATTCTATTCAATCGGTAGACTCATAACGATTGAAAACAATGTTTTTGTTTGAGTTTGGGTTTGACTAATTCGCAAAAAAAAAAAAAAAAAACTAATTAATACATGCGTGTCCGTCAACCTTAAACAATAATCTTTGTCAGTTTTATTTTTCAGTCTTTATGATGGTCGATACTTGATCTATCTCTTACTGTTACATCCCCGGGCAACGCCGGGCTCTACTGCTAGTATCTAATAATGCTACCAAACCAAAAGATAAAGAATTATTCTCAACTGTAAGACTCTGTAATATTTCATGGGGACTTCACACAGACAAAAGTATGAAAAAGAACAACACAACTTCATTCAAGCCCTTGTATTCTTTCCATTTAGTTTGCTAAGGCAAATAATATACATTTATTAATTGCACATAAATATTTGGCTATTAATTTTTATTCACATTTTTGTGGAACCTTAATTAAACTATCCTATGTCACATACAAGGATTCCATCGTAAAAATCTAGAAACTGCAATTAGTAAATACTAATCACTTCATGTATCTCTGTATCGTAATCAGTTATAAAAAATAGTTCAAATGATAACGAAATTGAACAAAGAATAGGTTAAGCTAAGGGTAATTACGCACAGCACCACAAATGATTACAAGACTAAAACATTAATCTACAAAATCGAGCCATATTCTTAAATAAGCTCATCAGATTGAAACTTTCTTATGGAAGGCATACATGATGTCAAATCCATTTAAACCTGTCTAAAGAGTTAGCGCTATACAAGCATTTTTCTCATATCAGTGGTTAAAATGAATCATTTTTTAATTAGGATCATCTTTTTTCGAACCTTGTGGACTGGTGCTACAGAATCACAAACAAATAAGTGTAACGAATAACAGAAACCACATCAGCTGAAAACTTTCAACACGAGCAAAAACTAAAAATGGATATCACGTATTACTGAAAGAGAAAATAATGTCATAATCAAGATATTGACATTGCACACAACTTAAAAAAAAAACGTTAGGAAGGAAATCCCCAATAATAGTGGAAAGAGAAATAACAATTACTAGATTTAAGAAACTTTCTTGGAATATTATTTTAAGAGAAAAACTGTATACATTTCAACCGAATCTAACACTGGCTGCTCGGTCCAAGAATGCCGAATATTTCCTTA
The DNA here is from genome assembly GCA_903632075.3 of Acanthosepion pharaonis. Taxonomy (NCBI): domain Eukaryota; kingdom Metazoa; phylum Mollusca; class Cephalopoda; order Sepiida; family Sepiidae; genus Acanthosepion; species Acanthosepion pharaonis. The sequence goes on from CAHIKZ030004056.1 coordinate 4,326,500, forward strand.
TAAGTAAATATATTACCATTATTACCATTACTATAACGCTTAATGTTCAGTCAGTTATGTGCCATGCGTGATACACGCTTAGGCAATCATGTATCATTCGATACATGACTGACGAGGCAGATTTTTTTCCCGCAATAGGTTGCCATTTCTTTCTGCAGTAGACCAGTTGCCACCCTCCTATTTACCCATAGTTGTGGCGGGGGGGGGGGTGTTAGAAGAATAGGAATCATACCTTTCTCAAGGTATGTAATGGATTTGCGAGTAAAATGTCTTCCTATTCTGAATAACTCTTCAGACTAACCTAGAACTAAAAACGTAGATTGTACAAATCACCAAATAGGACACTGTTCTGTTTTCTAACATTGCACACAACTTCAAAGAAAACGTGAGGAAGGAAACCCCAACAATAATGGAAACAGAAGTAAAAATTGCTAGATTTAAGAAAAATACTTGCTTCAAATCTTGTTTTAAGAGAAAAACTGTATAAATTTCAACCGAAACTAACACTGGCTGCTCGGTCCAAGAATGCTGAAATATTTCCTTATAAGGAAATACATTACCATTATTATAATTACTAAGACGCTTAATATTCAGTTAGTTATGTGCCATGCGTGATACACGCTTAGGGAATCACGTATCTTTCGATATATGACTGACGAAGCATATTTTTTTTCCAGTAGTAGGTTGCCGTTTCTTTCTGCGATTGACCAGTTTCCATCCGAGGCTATAGATAGATATCTGTGGTGGGTGGGGAGAATAAGGTATGTAATGGATTCTACTGGAATTCGAACTCGGCACAACGATTCCTCAATCTGAGGTGCTATCCATTACTCCACAATGCCTCACGCTTAATATTGCCATTACTATGACCATAACAATGTATTCTTGCTGCTTAATAATAGAATGTCCGAAAGAAGATTATGGGTCTTTGCAGTGAACAAATTGTTAGAAACTTCATCTTTGTGAAACGTTGTCGTCTGCTTATTTGTATGACTTTGTTT
>CAHIKZ030004056.1:4330000-4373859 GCA_903632075.3 Acanthosepion pharaonis
AATATTCATGTCCACATACACAGACTAGATAGATATTTGTGTAAAACACATCAATCATCAATCAAAATAAGATTAAAAAAAAAATATTCTAGAAGACCTTCATGTAAGTGAATTAAAGCCAAAAATAAAGAAAGTCAACTATGATTGTAGCAACAAAGTTTTTAAATGTAATGTTTGTAGCAGCAGCGATGCACATACACACACACACACACACACATATATATATATATATATATGTATATATCAACAAAGATTATTTCATATATATATATATATATATATATATATGTGTGTGTGTGTATATATATATATATATATGTATATATATATATATATATATATATATATATATATATATATATATATATATTTAAATTACGAAGAACTTGGTAAACCGAATGGGTAATTCCAAGGAGGATGAAACCTGAGAACTCAATGTGAATACAGAGCTAATATTTAATGAAAAAACAGACCACTTTAAGGTACCATTACAATAATTTATTTCACCAAAATCCTTTTTAAAGGACTAACCACCTCAACTTAACGAAGTATGTTTAGAAACAACTATTTAAAAAGGGAAAATATTAATTTTGTTTTTTTGAAATGAATGTATGTATACATGGACGTTATGCTTGTTGATATATACGCAGATGAACATTTATATGTGAATTTATCTATTTATATAGATATGTATGAACGTTTTTGATAAGGGTGCCTATGTGGATATATGTACTCTTTTAATTGTGGGCACATGTGTATGCAGGTATGTGTGTATATGTATAGGTATATATATATATATATATCCATATGTGTGAGTATAAATATATAAGTATGGGGTATGTTTAAGTACTAACGTTATTTTTGTGATAGGTATCATTGTATATATATGTATATATATATATATATATATATATATATATATGTGTGTGTGTATTTTGCATATGTGTGGATGTATGTGTACAGGTGTGTGTTTGTGAATATGTATAGGTGTATGTGTATGTATTTTGTGTGTGTATGTACGGATATATATATGTATACATATATTTATATATGTGTAGTAATTTGAATATTAATCTACTTGTAATCTGTATATGTACGTAGATGTATATACCTTAGAATTAATATTTGTAATATATTTGTGATTAGATATATAACATTGTAATATAAATACATATGCATGTGTGGATAGTTATGGGTAGAATTTTTTTATATGCTTTTTTTGTATATAATCGTGTGTAGGTATGTAGGTATTTATGTATATATGTGTGTGTATGTGTATATATGGTTGTATATGTATATAAGGTTGTATATATGTATATGAGTATACCTATATGTATATATGTATATGTAGATGGATGGATAATTAGATAGATTATTAATAGATATATATATATATATATATATATATATATATATATATATATATATACGTGTATGGAATATTTTTAAATGGAAGTACTTGGGTCATTCTCTTGGTATTTTAAAAAGTGTTTTTTCTCTTTTAATGTTCTATAATTAAATTTTGAGAGTGTATTTTTATCTTCTTGAGGGAGTTTCATTTTAAAATTGATAATTTAAATTTAAATATACCACTCTTTAACTATTAATAGTAATAATAATATTAACGAAATCCCTTTAATAATGAAGCACTTCAGAAGTCACCTAAATTTAAACTTTAACTATAAAATCAAACTAAAATCTAAATAAATTTCAAACGTTAAAATATAGGTAATGATTGAGAAATGTATGTGTGTATATGTAATTTATGTATGAAGATGGATGAACATTTGTGTATATTGTTGCACGTGTGTCTATGTGTGTATTTGCACATGTAAATGGACGTATGTATATGTGGATTTGCATGAATATGTTTTTCTGAGATACATATAAGAAGAAAACAAAATCTTTAATATTACCCTCAAATATTATTAAATAATGAAACCTAAACCTTAATTAAGTTTACCCATATAATAATAAAGAAAAATGCATTCATAAATGAGATTTAAAGTAAAACTAATATAGATGTTATTGTTACCGAAATTTTTTTACAATATTATGAAAGTACAATTGGTCGGGTAAATAAACTATTATAATTTTAAATATTTCTTTAATATGTTCTCGATAAATGTGCTAATAAAAATAGTAGTTAACTTATATTAAATCCTTAATGTGCTAATAAAAATAGTAGTTAATTTATATTAAGTCCCTAAACTATTTACTTAAAAAAACTAAATGTTTAAATTGATAACATTCATCATTTTTTAGACATCTAAATTTCTATCAAGCATTGGAATCTATCTTTTACATAATTTTATTAAAACAAAATTACAGCCTTTTCGATTCACTTCCCTCTCCCCATCTCTCTTTGCCGTAGCAGTCGTTTAGATATATCTGTATTACCGTTGTCTATCTCCTTTCCATTTTTCATTTTCTTTCCCCCCCAATACCCTCACATTCCTATATATCATTTCCGTTAAGTTAACCATCTAAATATGTCACGATTAGGTCACTCCTCCTACCCCAATATAAAACATGTTTAAGAGAAATATGAAATTAACCCCTCCCTATACTCTACCTTGTCTCGTTAACTACAATTATCACCCTCCCTGTTAAATTACAAAAAATTACACTACCCATCAATTTCTAATCCCATTTTCCCTTTCATTTCGTTGTTGGAAGTGTTACCTGATGATCGGATTCCTTCAAAAGGATTTTTGATGAAATAAATTATTCTAATGGTACCTTAAAGTGGTCTGTTTTTTCATTAAATATATATATATATATATATATATATATATATATATATATATATCAACAAAGAGTATTAAGAAGAACATAACAAACTGTAAAATTACTTATGACGCGTTTCATCCGGATGAAACGCGTCAAGAATATATATATATATATATATATATATATATATATATGTAATAATAAATAAAAGATAAATATAAAGTTACTTCCCTTGCATAGTAAACGCTCTTTAATTTGAATTTTACAATTATTATAATTTTTTAATACTCTTTGTTGATATATAAAATTATACAAATTTATAAATCTTCATATATTATAAAACTTATAAACTTATATATATATATATATATATATATATATATATATAGATAGATAGATAGATAGATAGATATAGATGACACACATATCTCCTTTGCATGAGAAAAAAACGTCTTTATTTGAATTTGAACCTAGACGCTGCAAAACGCAGTAAAACGAACAGTGAAAAATAAATTTTCAATTTACGGAACAACATATACACATTCACAGACAATTTAATCCCTTGAAGATGGTCTCAGATGAGACTGAAATTACTTGTGAAAATAAAAATCGAGTCCTCGTCTGCTCGTTGATAGCAGAACGATGTTCTAGTGGTAGGAGGTTCTTTGCAGGGGGTGGAGTTGAAGGAGATGTTGACAGACAATACAGCATGATCGGAGTTGCCAAGAGGGCAGTGCTGCGTGGCGCTACATGACTCGGGGATGGAGGTAAGGCATAATCAAGAAGAGAAGCCTTACCATCCAGATTGTAGGGAAAACGTGTGGGGAAGTCAACTATTTGCGTGAAGGATTAAGAAATTGAAAACTTAAGGGTTTTATGCCTGCAAGGTCAGTAGTAGCGTTATTAAGCCACTTGGTTTACCAGCATTACTTTTTTGGAAAAATTATTACCAGTAATACATTTTTGAAGAAAAAATTATTACCAGCATTATATTTTTGAAAAGAAAATATTACCAGCAATAAAAATTTCGTCGGCATAAAATAACCCATTGAGGTTGATATGCCGTAAACCAAACCAAACCAAACTACACATATTTACAAACAAGAGACCCTGAGAATTTTAAATTTAGAAAAATATTTTTATATATGTTTTGGGAATATTATCTAGATAATTGCATTTAGATTATTTTTCTATATTTCCATCAATTTTTGTCATTAAGTATCACACATTGCAATAACGGTAGATATGCCAAGAATGGTGAAACGCTGTAAGAACCTGGCCGCAAATTGATTTTATACGAACTAGTGATGAAAGCATTTTATAAACATGAAAACCATTTTTTACAAAATTTAATATTCTCAGCATCTTCCGTTCGTGCGTATGTGTAGTGGCATCAATGTAAACAAACCTGCCCAGATGAGGGACAAAACGCTGCACGCGAAAACTTTTCCACTTTGTTACACATCTTTCCTCCAAAATTGATATCTAATAATTTAGATATCGTTATGCCATATACAGGGTGCGATCACTAAATTGTTGCCATTTTATATTCTTAATTTCGCGCATGCGCACTGCTTGTTTTGATTTTGCCAAATGCACAGTATGTTAGGGTCAGTTGTGCACCATCTTTACGAAAAAAGTGTACTATGACGCAATTTACTCTGCCAGAAATTTGGAAACGGCATGTGGTACTGCTTGTCATTCACACCGGAAGCTCCAATACGAACATTTCAGAGTGTTTGGGTGTCAATCTGAGAACACTGCAGAGGATTCAGAAAGAGTTGCATGAGTCTAATGGTGATTACGAAGATGTTATGAATGATCACTAATAATGGCGATGTTATAACTGCATTCATCTTCCCACATGGTCTCAGACTCAACATAGAAGCCGTCATCAAGTGCCTTGAGAAGATAGGCTGCTAGAAGACCTTATGTCTCGCAACAGAACACTGAGAACCCAGTCGTGGCTGTCAAACATTTTCTGTGGCCCCATCATCACTTACATCTGGCCACCTAACATCCCAGACTGCAGCCCCCTTCCAATTATTATGTGACCGTCCAGAAGGAGACCGTCCGCAAGAGATACAGGAGATTCCAAAGTCGTCTGAAATCCGTGGTTGAAATCAATGGTGATTTTATTGAATAAATGTACTCTTTAGTATTTCAAGATATTTGTATATATATATATATATATATATATATATATATATATTATCATTATTATTATTATATTTTTATTAAAAGACATTATAATAAAAATATTTTGACATCGCTACACCAAAGCTTTCATGTTTCAATATTATGATTGTATTTCTTCAGGCTATTGTAAACAACTGGTGATTAAATGATTTTTTAAGGAAATTTAGATACAAATTGTTACCCTTTTTCCGGAAGTTAAAGTGGTGTTGAGAGGCATAAGGTCAGAATTAAAAATAGACTTGTGGGTATGTTTTGATTAACCAATTAAATATCAGATCTACGCTAAATTGAAAAGTAAGCTCAGAGGGTGGAGGTGGGTGAGTTATTTTTTCATGTTATGATACACCGGAACATAGACATGGCATCATTAACGGTTGCGGAAAATATGCCAGCGACAAATGTATCGTGATTATGTAATAAAAATATAATAATAATAATTTATTGCTCTACTTTGTATTGAGCACTTTTTTTAAAAAAGTAAATGATACGAACAGTAGATTTTTACTCCACCTGTTCTTTCTCTCATTTATATATATATATATATATATATATAGAGAGAGAGAGAGAGAGGGAGGGAGGGAGGGAGAGGTTATGTTAATTAGTTTCAACAATTTTTTCATCTAGTCTTCGACTGAAGAATGGGTGTAATGTTATGAAATAGTGACTTTCTTTTCGAGAAGTAATATCATTCCACGAAAGGACACATTTATTTAAGCCATGACTGCTGGTCGTTTCCGGAAATAAATGTGAAACCGATTTTCCTTACCTCAAAGTTTCAGCTAACGATTGCAAATGGCGTCCAATAATTGAATGATTGAAGCCAAAACATATTTACTTGATCGGCAAATTTCAGCGACAATTATAAAAATTGCTGAACATTAAACAGAAAAAAAAACGGAATGTTCTTGTTTTGCTTAAAGAAAGTCAAGTATACCAACCACTTCCATATTACCATTATCTTCTCGCGTATCATGAAATTTATAAAAAAGAAATCTATTCATCGTCGACGAGGAAACTAGCCCAAAGCTTTTTACTTCGAGGCAATTTTATGGAAATATGTCCAATCTATCAAGACTTTCAGAAGGAAATTTATAAAACCCGTGGTCTCCAGCGCATGCGTCTTTGTCTATACCAACCGATGAGAACTGATCTTCAAACATATCTCTGCGTTGTCTCAGAGATTTGTTTGAACATTATTTTATGTCATTCGCAAGGTCATGCCCGCTTATGGTCAAATAACATTGAAACATTTGTTCTCGTTTGCTTTCCGAAGTTTAGCAACGTCGATCCCGATCAGTACTTTAATTTTAAGCATATCACTCCAAGCAAGGCAGGAGTGCCACCAGAACGCAAGGGGTTACATAGAGTGAGAGCAAGAGTAATAAGAGGTGTTTGAGGAAAGGATAAAAAGAAAGGACGGGGATCAAGACATTAGAAAATGTCGATTGACATTACATTTGAATATTTGAAGATTATAGCTATTAGGGAAGGAAATAAGAGGAAATGAATTCCACTGTCTGGAGGCGAGAGAAAGGAAGCTGTTGGAGTAGAAGAGACAGTTACATTTAACCATTTTGACAGTGAAAGGGTGGGACCGAGTAGTACACTTAAATTCATGCAGTCTGGGTACCAGTGTAAGTAGCTTGTCAGAGCAGCTGCCATGAAAATATTTGTAGAATAGACAGAGGATAGCCACAGCACATCTGTGAGAAAGTGACTGTAGACGAGGTACCAGATCAGGACATATCACATTGCATATCAGTCTCTGGATTTTGTCGGGGACCTCGAGATGAACAGCGGGGGAACCAGATCATATATGTCAGCAGTATTCAATGCACGGACGAATAGCTAATTTGTAGATTTGAAGGATGGACTCAGGCGAGAAAAACCGCCTGGCGCGATACAGAGAACCAATTTTCTTTGCGGTAGATGAAGCTATTGATTCAATGTTATTGTTTCACCACAGGTCAGTGGAAAGCCTGAGACCAAGCAGGCGTAGAGAGACGCTCCCGTGGAGTTGGACATCAGCCATTCTGATAGGAGTCAGGGAGGGTTCTCTGTGGTGGGTAAATGAGAGCAGTTTCAATGTTTACCAGCCATTTCTTGCCCCAGTCAACCACAGATTGGTGGTCCTTTTCGTGACCAATGACCAGATTTGTTTTGTCTAAACTGATTATTCTCCAGTTCCTTTCATACGAACGCAGGTGTTCCTAAGGCTCTATCCTGGGTCCTACACTGTTTCTGATGTTCATCAACGACATTCCTGATATCATCAGTTCCTAAGTAGGTATCTACACTAACGACACTACTATTTACTCCTGTCTCACTAGTAAATTCATACCGGATTTACTAGTAAGATAAGATTAAATAGTAGTGTCCTCTGTGTAGATGCCTACTTGAGAACGGATGACATCAGGAAGGTCCTTGATGAACATCAGAAACAGTGTAGGACCCAGGATAGAGCCTTAGGAACACCTGCGTTCGTATGAAAGTAACTGGAGGAGAACACATTTAAGACGACGTTTATTTCACAATTTGACAAGAATGATTGTATTAAGTCAAATAATCATCCTGTAATACTGTAACCCTGAATCTTATCAAGAAGGTCGGCATGCCAAACCCTGTTAAATGCCTTTGAGAAATCTATAGCTTGAGCTTCTCTGTTATTGTTAAGTGCTTGGTATACAAATTCAGTTTTGGCCCTGAGAACATCGGCAGTAGACCGGGAAAAGCGGATACCATATTGTTTGTCAGAGAGTAGATCATCCAGCTAGTGCACGCGAAGACGATGTACAAAATCGTTTGGGCATGGGATTTAGCAATCTGTAAAACTTAATTGCTGTGGAAAGCATGACAGCAACGCCTGATATTGCTGAAAGCTGTTGTCCCATATTCCTTTGTGGAATCTACAGGTATAAAACGGAGAGGAGAGGGAAAAAAAAGAAAGCAACGATTATTTTCTAAGCGTAAGTTAGATGTGGAAAAAGGCCGAAAGTGTGGGGCGTTTAGTGAAGGTAGAACTCACTTTTCAATCGCAAATCATCTAGCGAGACAAGCGTGCTAACCATTACACCACGTCGAGGTGCCCAGGAAAAAGAAGGTAATGTCCACATTTAAAACTGGCTAATTTACATTTTGAATAAGATTTATAAAATCTGTTTACAGTGTAACCCGGATATAAGAGAGCTGTCGGGACCGGAAAAGAAGTCTCTTATATCCTGGTTTCTCTTTTATCCGGGTTTGGTCTATTTTGTTTAGGTAAGTATGGGCTCTAATTTGGGACCAGAGAAAATCTCTCTTATATCCGGGTTTCTCTTATACCAGGGTTACACTGTATTAGCGTTTACACTGTCTATATTCGGATTATTGTTTTCGTTATTGTTGTTATTACAAGGTTTCCGCTATTGTGGCTTCTGACATTCCGCAGGACATGTAATTCTGAACTGAACACTTTATTTAATCTACGAGTGTAGATCGTTCTCGTTCCACTGCTCATGAATATTGATTTTCATTTATTACTGTTCACTATTACTTTATTTATTATTATCATTATTATTCCACGAAGTGCAATTACACAAGGGATGGAACTCACAACTAGTATATCATCAAATTCACAAACCAACGCTTTTAGCCAGCAGACTCTTGTCCCGTAGGACAAAACTGGTAGCCATGAACTTTGAGCTTTAATCTCAACCTGGCTGCTGATTAAGTTTCAACTGCTGATGCTCCTGCTGTTGCTGTCTGTCATTTTTTTGATTGCTGCTGCCCACTTTTTTTTTATTGTTCTTTGGTAACAAAGAAAAGAATAATGAGCTGTGCCGTGCCATATGTCCTCCTTTACGGCAGTGAATATTGGACGGTCTCCTCAAAGATGAAAAAGAGACTCGAGGCAACGGAGGTATAGTTCTACGAAAGGATGCTAAGGATATCATGGACCGAGCGTGTGAGAAACGATGCGGTTTTAGAGAGGATTTGGACGGTCTCCTCAAAGATGAAGAAGAGATACGAGGCAATGGAGATATGGTTCTACAGAAGGATGCTAAGGATATCATGGACCAAGCGTGTGGGCAACGGTGCGGTTTTAGAGAGGATTTGGATTGTCTCCTCAAAGATGAAAAAGAGATACGAGGCAATGGAGATATGGTTCTACAGAAGGATGCTAAGGATATCATGGATCGAGCGTGTGAGAAACGATGCGGTTTTAGAGAGGACGAAAACAAGGAGGAAGCTTATACTTAACATCAGGAAGAGGCGGATGAAATTTCTGGGACACATAATGAGAAAGGAGGGCCTGGAGTTTCTGATCTGAATAGAGGGGAAAAGAGACAAGGGAAAGCAACGTATGACATACCCGGAAGACTTAAGAAAGTGGATGACAGAACGTGGTCTGAGGGAGGTGGCAGAGGGGCAAAACTTGAGGGCTACAAGGGATATGGGGAAGTGGAGAGCCATGATCGTCTACGTCCTGAAGGGATACGGCACATAAAAAGACAGTTGCTGTCATTGAAGATTTGCTGGCATTTCTTTACTTGCACTCAGTGGAAACGGGCGAGCACTAATTGAACAGTAGGAAATAAAAATAAAACATGTCGTACAATGGAACGAGAAGTTGTTTGCCCCCGCGGGGTAAATAAAGGTTTGAGTTTAGAATCTCCTATAGGTTTGCCAGGTCGATATATACCTGAGAAAGGCCGGAGAGCACAACGACCAGAAACTCTCCTATTAGGTTATCTGTCATTTAAGCTTTTTGCTACATTTCTTCCCAGATACTTAATGACAGAAATGTTCGCCATTATTGCGTACGGTACGGAATTAATAAAAGCAGTAATTCATCGTTGACAATAACCGTAGATCTTCTCTGTACACGGGCTCTCTCACTCTGTAAATGCTGGCGATATCTTAGTAAGTGTGAAAAGGAGGGATGAAGGTAGTATAGTGTTTATCGGCGAGACGATATTCAGTCACCCCCCCACGAGGGTGTCATGTGGCACAAGGCCTTTTTAACGTGGGCATTCAGAGCCCGTGGGCTCGGCCAAAAATATGCCCATTGAACCCGTATAAACGGGTTCAGGACCGGTTTTACCTCCCCGAAAGAGACTCCGCCCTTCGGCGTAGCCTCCTTCGGTTTCCTCCCGTCCGTAGGAAGAGAGTTTAACCGAACAGTCGCTCAGAGAGTATTGGGTCGACTGACTGGTTATCGGCGAGACGAGTTCAAATTCCAGCGATGTCTGTTGCATTCATTTTTCGCGAAAATATTTTTTAGGAAAGGCATAAATCTATCGCTTCTTCTTCGAGCTATGGGTTAAATAGTATGCTGCCTGGCCTATTTAGGCTTCGATGGTAACCAGTCTAGGGAAAAAAATAATTTTCAAATGAAAGTCGTGGAGGAAGTAACGGAAAAATGCTCCATTATCTTTCGCCAAGAATCATAGTAATTCACAGATAATAATAATAATAAAAAGGGATCTATGAAGGGTGACGATCGCCAACTTCCTGGGGAAAATGACATTAAAAGAGATGATTCTTACACAATAGGATATTATCCAAGAAAGTGAAAATGCCAAGCGATGTTTGCTTATTCTTTGCGAACGAATATGTTTATAAAAGAAACAGTGACAGGGGGGGGAGCATGTACTTTAATCAAATCATTCCCCAAGGTGGTTTTACAGGTTTGTGACACATTCATTTCCTGCAAAGAAACGAGAGGCTGCACAGGGTGCGATGGATAAATTGTCGTCTAGATTAAGCAAAAATGTAAATAACACTGACATCTCAATCTTAACAAATATATTTACCAAAATTACACAAAATTATCTCGACACACTAAAGAGGAAATTTATTTAATAAAATCGCCATTGGCTTCAATCAGTACCTCCAGACGACTTCGGAATATCTTACACTACATCTGAGCGATCCCCTTGTTTAAATTGGCTAATGCTACAATCCTTGCTTTCAGTTCATCTTTGGTGTTACAATGAGTTTTGTTGGTCTCTCGATCAACTGCGCCCCGCCCATAATAATCAAGAAGATTGCAGTCTGTGGAGTTAGGTGGCCAGGTGTAAGGGGTGATGTAGTCGAAGAAATTATCTGATAGCCATATTTGGGTTTTCCTAATTGTGTAGCATGATACCGAGTCCTGTTGTCAAATACAGGGTTTTTCAGCAGTCATACTCTTGACCCAGGGCAGCACTACCTCCTCAAGACATTTAATGAAGCCCTCCGTGTTGAGTCTGTGGGAAGATGAATGGAACATAACTGAATTCTTTACGACACAAAATGAGGAAAGAAGGCTTGAAGCATTTCACACTCACAGGACATTGAACTCAAGAGAAGCATGGGGAAACAGTGGGGAATATACCCTAGTAGTTTTTGTGAGTGGATTTAAGAAAGGGTTGGCAAAGAGTGAAAGTTACTTGTAGAAACAAACGTGCGGCAGTTGTAGAGAGAAATGATCACCCATCTACTGAAATGGTTTGGCGTATAAGAGATAGAAATGCACTGAGTTAAATTTTCACAGGACACTTCATTATTGTGGCCTTGTGGCAGACACTCTTAAGCACATTAAATTGCCCTGCTTCATAAAAGAAATAACTACGAATTGACCACCTGTCTCAAAATTCGGGGTTCGATTCTAGATAAAAGTCAAATTATAGAATGCTGATTTTCAAAGAAGTTCAGTGTGTCTCATTTTGAAAATTAGCATAATACATTATTTCACCTCTTACCAGCTCAGATTTTGCCTTGTGCCCAACTATGGATAACTTAGTAAATACCGAAAAGGTCATTTGTGGCCAAAATCTTGATGTTTTCTTTCTTTCTTTTTTTTCAACTTGAACGTCGGATTTACAAAAATTGATCAGTCAATCATCTGGCGTACCTCGTGTGTCGGTTGGAGACGGAACTTGTGGGAAGTCGCCCTCCAAAACGGTAGCAACAAGATTGTAATGGCGCACAACCCCGTCTGCGTCGGACAAACAGGTCACCCGAGTTAGAATGTCAAAATCGGAGAAGCACTTAAAAGAGGCCATCGTAATAAATCGATGGCATTCTGCTTGGAACTATTTCTGGTAGTCTTCACAAAGTCTTCGATTTTTCCGGACTTGATTCCTTCTTTTCTCTTTTTGATTTTGTTTTGGATTTTTTGTTTATAATTCTCTGTTTTATTTTCTTTTACCGCCTTTTATTATCTTTTCTTTTCTGTATTTCTCTTGCTTAATCAAATCTTTAGCTTTCCTCTGTCTTTCTTGTTTGTATTTTCCTTTTCTTATCTTTTTTTAACCATTATTTTTTCCCTTTCTTTCCATTCTTTGTTTCTCATTTTTCCTTTTCCAGTTTTCTATATTATCCTCATGTTTCTTTCATCGCCATTTTGTTTTTCTTTCATTTTTGTACTATTTGCGTTTCTTTTCTCTATTTTTATTACACTTTCTCTATTTCTTATTCTTTCTTTCTTTCTTTCTTTCTCGAGAATTTTTTTTAATTCTTGTATCAATTCCTTTATTTTTTCTTATTTTTCACTCTCCTTTTCTTTCTTTCATTCTTTCTTTCTTTCTTTCTTTCTCGGGAATTTTTTAATTTCTGTATCAATTCCTTTATTTTTTTCTTATTTTTCAATTTACTTTTCTTTCTTTCTTCCTTTCTTTCTTTCTTTCTTTCTTTCTTTCTTTCTCGAAAATTTTTTAATTCCTGTATGAATTCCTTTATTTTGTTTCTTATTTTTCATTTTCATTTTCTTTCTTTCTTTCTTTCTTTCTTTCTTTCTTTCTTTCTCAGCCATTTCTTTCATCTCTGTATACCATCCTCCCAGCCTATATTTCTGTCTTTTCTTTCGTCATCTTCCCAATTATGACACTCCATTTTTTCCTTCAATTTTCATTCTCTTTTATGCCGTTGTTTTTTATCAACCATTATTGATTTCTCTTATTTCTCTACTTTGCTGCCTTTACTCTATCATCCTCCCTCTATCTTTTTTCCACACAACGCTTCTCCTTTTATTTATGTCTTTCTTTCACACCCCTCTCCCTCCACCACTCTCTCTCTTCCTCTCTCTCTCACTCTCTCTCTCTCTCTGTGCCATGCACTCTTTTAAACTGATTCTTTCCCTTTTTTTCATGCATTGCTTCTTTCTCCTCTACTTTCCTCTCTTTCCTCCCCACTTTCTGATTTTACACTTTCTTTACCCGCCTTTCTCACTCTTTTGCCTCGTGTTCGTATATAAGTCAATTTCTTTTGTAATCAGGCTACATGGACGTGTTCATTTTTTTAAGCCTCCAAACAACGCACGAATCGAATATGCTTGCGGAGATAAAAGACTTGCTTGAGATCTACATTGATTATGGCAAGTACGAATGTGATCATTGAAAATTGGTACACTGTATTTTCGAAAATATTTGTTATTTTTAAACTACTTATCAATTGAAAAGGAAGACATTTTCATAGATTCATTCAGTTCACTGAAATATTCTATCACTGATAATCAATTAGTCAATGTATGCTGCCAAGGTTAACAATAGGTGCAACAGCCTTTTCCCGCTACTGACGAATGCGTAGTAGATATAAATAAGTGGTTTCACTAAGTGTCCACACAACTACGATATCGTAACATTGTGATAACTATCAATGTGACAAATGGAAAGGTGGGAGACATGTAATTCTTAATAGCAGTAGTATTAATAGTATTGGTAAGATTAACCGTTTCCATACAGGAAAAATTGATAGTAGTCATAGCTCGGGGGTGGGGGGGACACAGTCCTATGGGTAAAAGAGAAGCTCGAAGAAATTCCACCATGGAATTTGTGATCGAGCGGCGCTATATCGAGACTAATTCGTTACCTCTTCGTCACCGAGAACCGTTGGTACAGTTGGTATGGCGTTTGCCTCCTATCGTAACTGTTCAGGTTTCTATTCTCGGTAGTGGATGCACACTGCTTACGAAATGGCTGTCCAGTGCTTTCTGCATTCTGTCGAGGTTTCTTCTAGACTCGATGAATTACTAATTAATATATATATATATATGTATGTATATGAGTAATTTACTCAGAAAGAAAATACACAACAATATATCGAAAAATCAATAGAAAATGGTTAAAATCCATCACTTCAACCTTTGAATATATATATGTAAAGGTGAGTTGAATAAATAAAGGTTAATGAGTTGAATCAGACCAGGAAAGAGTAGTATTGAAAATAATTATAATATATTTATAAAGTTATTCCAAAATTCGCTTGAAGATGAAACAGAACTAGTGCTTTTAATTTAATTATGTAATTACATTTGACGTTTTTAGCTTCGGTTTTTGAAACATGGTTATTACTGTGTAGCGAAGAAACCATATTTTAAATCAGTTAATTTATATTTATGCTCTGTAAATTTACATTGAGCACAGTTTTGTAAAAATAAAAATATCAATAAGAATACCGGATTATATATCTTATTGTTCTTTCTTTTTTATATATATATATATATATATATATATATATATATATATATATATATATATATATTCTTCTTTTATGCAAGTTTCATTAAATCTGACAAACAAGGTCATATTTTTCCGAGCGCTTTCGGTTATAAATTTAGCCATTTTCAGGGGTGAAATATATTATTCACTGTTAACTGGAAATTTATTGTTGTATGGATTTATTTACTTATATAGAATGTTTTATTTTCAAAACACAGTCAACATATTGTTTCCATGTTCATAGTTGTTATTATTGAGTGTTGTTTTTTTTATTTTATATATAAGCCTTTATAATATGAATTCCATTATTTTTTACCTTTTTTACATGTAGACGATGCTATTATATAAAATCTTAATCAAAGCCTCTTGTTTGTGATATATATATATATATATATATATATATATATATATATATATATATATATATATTTACGGGTGTAGCAGCAAAATTGGCCATTACTTAGATTAATCTTTGAACCGTTGTCGTGGATGAAATGTATCTGTAGAAGAGACAAAATAAATAAATAAATTTGAGAATTTTCATAAATATTTATCAGGTGGTTGAGAGGTCAGTCAAAGCATGTAGAGGGTATGTGGAGAGGACAAAAAAGTATCTTTATTAAAAGTCTCGTGAAAAGTAAAGTGAACGAGTAATATTGAAGAATTTTTATGAATATTGTGTGAAATGTGATTAGATTGTTATGATATAAAATGGACGATTGGGATGTCCATCTTCAAAGGTTGAATCACCGACAAAGAGGTAGCGAATTAGACTTGGAATATGTGAACGAACGGCGCAATATCGAGTCTAATTCGCTACCTCTTAGTCAGCGAGGTCCTTTGCTACAGTTGGTGTGACGTTTGCCTGATAACGTAACTGTCCGGGTTTCAATTCTCGGTAGTCGATCCGCACTGCTGATGAGTCCCGAATATAGGACGAAACGGCTGTCCAGTGCTTCCTCCATTCTGTTGAGGTTTCTTCTCGACTCAATGAATTACTTAATTATAAATCCTCCTAATAATTTCTATTATATATATATATATATATATATATATATATATAGCTTATGAAAAACTAGGTAATCCGTATGGGCAAACCTAAGGAGGATAAAATCCAGAGAGCTCAATGTAAATTCAGAGCAAATAATTTAAATAAAAACAGACCACTTTAAGGTTCCATGTAATAAATTATTTCACCACAGCCCTTTTAAAAGGACTGCGGATCATCAGACTTTACTTCAAAACAAAAAATTAAAAGAAAATTTACACATTTTGACGGGCCGTATTAAACATATGTAAATTAACGAAGTGAGGAAGTGAGGGGGGAGAGAGAAGACATGAGTGAGTTAGCAGATATTGACACATTTAAGCGGTTAACTTAACGGAAGTTATATATTGATATCGAAGGGGTAGAGAAGAAAAACCCATAGAGAGAAAAAAGAGGAAGGAAGTTAAGAGAGAAGTTAAGAGGAAGTTAAAGAGAAAAAGATGTCACTAATTTTTCCTGTATATATATATATATATATATATATATATATATATATATATATATATATATATACGGGGGTGTAGCACCAAATGATACATTTGTCAGATTAAGCAGTGAATCGTTGTCGCTTAGAAATGATTAAAGATATAATACTGTAATTCTCCGAGGTATTTATAACACTATTATCTACTTTGAGCAATAAGATTGTATAATTGATTTCAAGCTTAATAGAAGAATCGTGATGAAATCGATCAGAAACGAAAATAACATGCTCATCATTAATTAATCACCAGCTAATGATCGGAAGCACATGGAGGACTGAAATAAAGTTCATATATATATATATATATATATATATATATATATATATATATATATATATATATATATTTAATGAAAATCAGACACTTTAAGGTACTATTACAATAATTTATTTCACCAAAATCCTTTTTAAAGGATTTCGGATCATCAGATAAGCCTTCCAACAATGAAATGAGAGGAAAAATGTGAAAAAAGGAAATAAAGTAAAGGGAAAAAGAGAGAAAAAAAGTGGAAAAAAGCAGACGTATCCAAAAGAGTTTTATTGCAAAGAGGGAGGGGGAGAGGGAAGTGAATCGAAGTGAATCATAACTTAACTATACTTTCCTCACAATTCCTATATATCACTTCCTTTTTCTTTTACCACATAAATAGGTCAAAGTTAGGTCACTCCTCCTACCCCAATTTAAGGCTTATTTAAGAGAGATGTAAATTGAACCCTCCTTATATCTTGTATTGTCTCTTTAACCGCCACCTTCACCCTCCCTGTTTAATTACAAAAATTACACTATTCATCAATTTATAATCACATTTTTCCTCTCATTTCATTGTTGGAAGTGTTACCTGATGATCCGAAATCCTTTAGAAAGTATTTTGGTGAAATAAATTATTGTAATGGTACCTTAAAGTGTCTGTTTTTCATTAAATATTAGCTCTGTTCTTCGCATTGAGCTCTCAGGATTTCATCCTCCTTGGAATTACCAATTCGGTTTGCCAAATTCTTCATAACTTAATTATATATATATATATATATATTATTTCAGGATAATTTTCCAACTTATTCAAGAGGATCTTCGCCCTCTCAATCTCTCTTTTTGTCGTGAAGTAACAAGCTGCCTCACACGTTTCTGGTGCGATTTCATTTTCAAGTCTTTTTTCATTGCCTTTTGGACTGACATAGCGGAAACTCCTCTTTTACGTGCCAATGGTCTTATAGTTTCAGTTGGATTATTTCTAATTCATCTAAGTTGAAATGATGACCCCTCTTTCTGCTGTGACCTGCTGATCCAGTTTTCCTATCTGCTGTTCCCTCATTTTAAATTTATTCACTTTCCTCTTGACAGTTCTTGAATGGACTTTGAAGATGGAAGCCAGAGTATGAATGTTGGTACCATTACTGAAGGCCTGAATGATTTTATCTTCTCCCTACTGATCAGTTGAGAAGACAGTGGGGCTGACACAAAGCGGTTTTAACTTGCCCTCTTTCTAGCTGATTGATTCAAAGAATTTTCCAGTGATTCTTACGACAAATGGTATCAAGATGGCTAAACATTTTATCTGAAAACCTGGTCAAAAGATACTCAATTAGTTTAGTGTTTTTATTTTACATATTAAACATTTTCTGGGATAGACAATTATGCGATTTGTACAATTTTGTTGTTACACCTTTATATATATATATATATATATATATATATATATATATATATATATATATATATATATATATATACTGCGTGCCAAATTATTATCGAGATAACTTTTTTTTCTAATATTTCAAAAACCGTCCAATCAATTCACTCAAATATTTCAAACAATGTAGGCAACACTGACCTGCGCAATCACTGAAATTTTCGTACGGATCTGCGCAACGTAAACAAACTGGCACCATATATATATATATATATATATATATATATATATATATATATATATATATGGTGATATCAGCATTTCAGCAGTAAGAATTCTTTCAAACACGTTTGGTTATATAATGTCGGCAAGTTAATAATTCATACAAATTACATGCAGAAATCGTTTATTTATCAAATTATACCCATTCATATATAATGCTTTTTTATCACCGTTGTACCAGAAGCTAAGTTCCAGACTTATAGCATTTAGCTGGTTTAGAGAAAAAAATCACCCTTCAACTTTTTTCAACCTAATTGTTGAAGCACCGTTTACGCAGAAAATGAATGATGGCTCAGAAAAGGTGGTAATCTTATGCTGCAAGGTCTAAACTTTATATTATAAATATGAAAAAAAATCCGTTATTTCATCTCAAGTTGCAATTCGACGCCAAAAACAGGCATCTCGTGGATTTGCAAGCAGTTGTTTGCAGATGTTTACCCGTTGTTTAGCCTGGTTATTTGGCCAATTCATCTGTTCCAAAGACCGAGTTTATGGAGGTGTCGACTGAGGGGTAGGACCAAATTCTTCCGGCAATATACGAATGCTTGGTCTTGACTGTTGTTTCTTCAATTTCAGACAAAGCCTCATCGCCCACAACAGACTGTGTCCCTAACCTTGATTTATCTTTGACGCTGGTGTCACCTTCTCTTAAACGTCTAAATATCCCTGCCAAAAGCATGTTGAGAGATTCTGTCTTTCACATTAATTTCTTTTACCGCTGCCCTTTCACTCAGTTGTCTTAGCTACAGGCAGCGTAAAATGGCTCTAATTGCAATTCTTTCACAATTCCTTATCAAAGCTTTAAAATAAAGAATTGAATATTTAATGTTTATATATTCTGTATGTAAATAACGAATAAACAATTGAGTACGTTGGACAAGTTGCTGCATCAAATTAATGATATAACCCGGAGATACAAGTTGCCAAAAATCCTCGCGTCCTGGGTATGACTATAAACTACATCCGCGTCCTGGGTATGACGATAAACTACATCCGCATCCTGGGTATGACGATAAACTACATCCGCGTCCTGGGTATGACTATAAACTACATCCGCGTCCTGGGTATGATTATAAACTACATCTGCATCCTGGGTATGACGATAAACTACATCCGCATCCTGGGTATGACGATAAATTATATCCGCATCCTGGGTATGATGATAAACTCCATCCGCGTCCTGGGTATGACTATAAACTACATCCGCATCCTGGGTGTGACAATAAACTCCATCCGCATCCTGGGTATGACTATAAACTACATCCGCGTCCTGGATATGACGATAAACTACATCCGCGTCCTGGGTATGACGATAATTTACATCCGTGTGCTGGGTATAGCGATAAACTACATCCGTGTGATGGGTATGATGATAAACTACATCCGCGGCCTGGGTATGATGATAAACTACATCCAGCAGCAAGGCCTCTGATCAGGAGGATTTGAAGAGCGGGAAACCACCTCTTAATTGCTGGTGTTCCCAGATCCACCTGAACCCAGGGTGGTAGCACCTGTTAGGGTTCCAGCTATGGGCAAATAGTTAATCCCGAAACTGTGGTAAAGCGCATTATAAAATATTAACAGCAATACGTTTTTGAAAAAAAAAACTATTACCAGCAATACGTTTTTGGAAAAAAAATATTGCCCGCAATACGTTTTTGAAGAAAATAATATTACCAGCTATACATTTTTGAGGAAAAAAAATATTAACAGAAATAGAGTTTTGACAAAACAAAAATATTACCAGGAAAAAAAAAGTTGTCAGCATTTAATGACCCATTGAGGTTGATATTCTGTAAAACAAAACAAACCAAACTAAACCAAAAGTCATCAGTGAAAATCCGAAAAATCATTTGATGCAATCTGGTAACAGAGCACACTTTTGTTTCCAAGAAGATTTTCCTGTTTTTTTTTGTTTGTTTGTTTTTTTTTTTAATATTGTGCTTAGTTTCTCTTTGGCATCTTTCACTCTTCCAGCGTGACTTCATATTTCGGTGTCACGTGCCCTATCAACTTTTATAACACTTCCCAGACACTGCTGTAAGCTTGGATGTTCGATAGGGTGTAATGGATAACGGCTTGGTATTGGAAATCAAAGACTCGAGTTCCAATTTCAGCCGTGTTTGTCATATTAATTACGAGAATGTAGCCTTGGGAAATCCACCTCTTCTCCCCACATCTATGGGTTAATAGGACTAGTAAAAGTATTATTTTTTTAAAAATCATTCTTACAATCTAAAATATTTTATGGTTAAAAATCATCTGCATATGGTTGATAAACCGTAAAAAATCAAATGATCAAATACAGACAGTAATTTTGTACTTGCTTGATTTTGAAATTGCCAATCTTTTGCTGACATCATGCGCTACTCTTATTTTATATTTCCTTTTCTTGCGACCATAAAAAGCTGTATCTTAGTGTTGTCTATCTTGCTATCGACTGTACATTCTGCTTTCTTGGGCTGTCGCACTTGATATCGACCATAGGTTCTGTCAATTTGAGCTGCTGTTCTTGCTAAGGACTACTTATTCTGCCTTTACTGAACTCTCTTTTTTGCTGATGACCTTCCTTATTCTTGCTCTGTCGATCTTGCTAACTACGATATATTCTGCCTTCTAAGAATATTAATTCTATCTGTTTTGGCTTTTCTTCTATGCTAAGGACCATATATTCTGTCTCCTCTGAGTTGTCCCTCTTGTTACCAATTATACATTGATTTGTCAGATGTTCCTCTTGTTAATGACCATCTATAATTTTTATTAGATGGCATCACACCGTGTACAGAGCTAAATCGACTGAGACATATGGGCTTTACAGGTTGTGAAAGAATTTAGGAACAGAAATATTAATAATGAGCGGGAAGAGAAAAGAATAATCAGGGGGATAGTAAAGAGCGTTTGACAATGCATTTAAATTTGTGCATTGCAGTTGGCTGGAACGCATGTAATTCCACAAGCGAGAAGTGCGAGAAAAGTAAATGTTAGGATAGAGCTCACGGCTACATCTAGCCAGCTAATTTGTAAATTGATGAGATCTTGACGCTAGTCTAGTACTATGCACAAATTCAAAAAAACAGTATTCTAATCATTGACGAATGGTAGACTTAAGGATATGTAAGATAGATTCTGGAGAGAAAAAATTGTATCGCACGACACAGTAAACAAACTTTCTTAGCAGCTAACCTAACAATAGATTCAATATAGTCTTGCCACTTCATGTCACTTGAGAACATTAGCCCGAGAAAGCGCAAAGAGTTACTTTCCCTGAGTTTCGCATCTGCTATGCTTATGGAAGGCAGATGGGTCTCTCAGACGAGTCATGGAGAGAAGTTTAGTTTCGGAGGTGTTAAAATTAACAAGACATCATTTGCCTCATTTAACGATGGACTTGAGGTTGTTTTAGATATCGGCTGCCATTTTGACCTTGTCGGACTGATAAGCCTTTCTATTGCGGCAGGAGTAAATGGTTGTCTCATCAGCGTAGATGTCAAATTGAGAGCTCATATTAACGGGAAGGTCATTAATGAATATTAAAACTGCCTTTTTTCTTCATTAAGCTAAATCTTTTAAAATTACAGTGAAGGGGTAGAATATTATCTACTCCATTTATACACTAATTATTAAAACACTTTTATTTAATACTACTAGAATAACAACTAGATCTCATTGTTGAACGAGCTAGATGCAACCGGATTTTCTAGCACAATAGTTTCTTTTCTCGCACTTCTCGCTTGTAGCAGTCCCTTCCTATTTCTTGCTTCCCTGCCAACTACAATCTTCAAAAATTTAAATGCAGCGCCTATCGCCATCTTTTTTTTTTCTTGAATCATGTTCCTTTATTGTTCTTTTCCTCATTTCTCTTCACTTTTCTCTCCATGTAAACCCCTGCTTTCTAGCGGCATTATCGCCTCACTTGATTTATTTTCACGTGAAAATAAATGAAAAAAAGAAATACTCTATAAATAGCATTTAACCGGTTGTCTTTAAGAATCACTGAGTAAAATCTCCCTCTTTCATCACAAGAGCGAAATAACATAACACTTTTACAGCATCCTTTTTCTGAAACATTTGAGAGGACATCAAGCCAGATCGATTGGGCTTTTCGGCGACTCCTACTACGCAAGGTATTAACGGTATTTACAATTTCTTTGGGCTTCCATACAATGTTAAAATCTACAGTCTGCCGATGCAGTTATCTTTATTCCTTTGTCAAGCGTACCATATGATTATCGGGTTTTATAAGTGAATTTAAGGTATCTGGGAGTCTAATGTTTACCCATAAAACGTGTAATACATGACATTGCACCATGTCTAACCCCATAATATTATAAGAAGGTAAATGAACAGTGAGTGTGTGTGGCGCTATATGCCATCAAAGACATATTTGCCTTATGGCTTTCTCAGTTCTCTCTATTTGATTCCTTGACTATGATGCCCGTCTTAATGAAATGGAATCGATATGCCTCTTTCTTTGAAGAATATTGGTTAGCAGGTTGGAGTCATAGTTCAGTACTATTGAATAGCGAGTTCGACACTGAGTAATTTCTCACCCATGTGACCTTTTGTCAAAATTAAACTCAGCTGAGTAAATAGGAGTATATGTCATTTTTCGAAAGTTTTGTTTTTGTCACTTCCTTCCTTATTTCCTTCCTGCCTTCTGTGACAGGCGTTCTTTACTTAGTAGATGAATTAGTCAAAAACTAAAATAACAATAAACTACTTCCTTTCTTGCTAACGCGGGTATCCTCTGGGGCTCCATCGTTGGTCCTTCTCTTTTTTAATTTTTTATTAATGACCTTCCTGATGATATCAGCTCTCACCTCGGCATCTACCCTGACGACACAACAAGGTATTCCCGCCACGACAGTAACGCTTATCAGTTCGACAAAATCAAAATGGCAACTCATGTACAAAACGATCTCAAGTCCGTCGTTAACTGAGGCAAATGATGCCTTGTTAATTTCACCGCCTTCAAAACTAAACTTCTTTTCATTAATCATCTGAGGGACGCCTCTTTGCCTTCCATCAGCATGGCTGATGCTAACCTCCAGGAAAGTAAATCATTGCGCCTTCTCTGGCTCACATTCTCCGCTGACATGAAGCGGGAAGATTATACTGCATCCATTCTAGATCAGCTAATAAGTCGGTTCAATGTTTCTCTCCATAATCTATCTTACATATCTTTAAGTCTATCATTCGTCTACATATGGTCCGGTGTCCCTGCTATTTACCTTGAGCTCCGAGATAAGATCCAAAGAAGGTTCAACAATATTATTGGCCCTGGTCTGACGTCTCGGCTTCAGTCACTTTCCCACTAACGTATGGTTGTCTCTTGTATAAATACTTTCATGGCAATTGTTCAGATGAGCTCTTCGCTATGGTACCTAGAGTTTTGAATTTAAGCGCCGCACTAGACTGGCATCAAGATCTCAGAAAGTTACAACTGAGCCGATTAGTTGCAGCCGTAAATTCTATAACAGTAGTTTCTTCACTCACACTTCTCGCTTGTGGAACTGTCTTCCGTTTTAATCCTTTCTGGATAATTTTAGTCTGCAAAAATTTAAATGCAATGTCAATCGTTATCTATTGTCCTCCTCCTTACTCTCTTCTCTTTCTGATCCTCATTATTGTTTCTCTTCCTAATTCTTCCCCACTCTGTTAGTACCGTGTTTCAGCGATTTTACTGCTTTACTTGGATTTGGTTTGGTTTATTTTGTTTTACGGCATATCAACACTTCAATGGGTTATTTAATGCCGACAACATTTTTAGGATTGATTCGTATGAATAGAATATGTATTCTTTGGTTTAGATTGGTTTGGTTTATTTTCTTTTACGGCATATCAACCTCAATGGGATATTTAATGCCGGCAAAATTTTTAGGGTAGATTCGTATGAATAGAATATGTATTCTTTGGTTTAATTTGGTTTCGTTTATTTTGTTTTACGGCATATCAACCTCAATGGGTTATTTAATGCAGACAACATTTTTTATTTCTGGTAATATTTTGTTTTGTCAAAAATCTCTTTCTCGTAATATTTTTTTCTTCAGAAATGTATTGCTGGAAATAATTTTTTTCAAAAAGCATTACTGGTAATAATTAACTATTTGCCCATAGCTGGGACCCTAACAGGTGCTACCACCCTGGGTTAGGGTGGACCTGGGAACACCAGCAATTAAGAGATATTTCCACGCTCCTCAAAACCTCCTGATCAGAGGCCTTGCTGCTGGAGGTACTTTATCGTCTTACCCAGGACGCGGATGTAGTTTAACGTCTTACACAGGACGCGGATGTAGTTTAACGTCTTACCCAGGACGAGCATTGCTTGGGTTGCTATCGATTATAATGAAAAATATGAAAAGATGAATTAGTAAAAAAAAAAAATAGAAGAAGAATTATTTTTTCTTATCAATTTCAAAAGAAAGAAATTAGTGTCTCCAGTGAACACATTTACAAGTTATGAATATTTAACTGACAAAAATAGATTGAAACCTATCATTATTTTCGCTTTATTAAATGATACCTTCTTTCAATTGTGACTCCCTACCCGAGTTTGTAAAAAAACCTTGTTTAAAATTCGTTAAACCATTAAAAATCTAAGGGAGGTAATTGCTTAAAACTTTAACCAATGACCTCAATACAACGTTAAGTGGTTGAATGTTTGATTTTTACTTCACTTATTGTCATAGGAATTAGATTTTAAATAATTTCTGGGTAGCTTTTATTTATTTATTTTTAATATCAAGGTTTATGTATCCCACATTTTATTCAGTATTAAGTCTTTAAGAATCAATGATAAACTGAAATATTCTAGTCTTTTATTATATCTGTTCCTATAAATTAATATGAACAAAATGTGGAATATATAAACCATGAAACAAATAAATAAATAAAAATAAAGCCCCAGTTGAAATTAGTTAAAATTTAATTTCTATAACGATACATTTCAAATAAAAAATCAAGTAAAACACGTGTTTGTCTCGCCAATATAGATTTTGTTTTTGTGTGATAAAATTGATAGGGACGAATGTGACTCACTTGGATTATCATCTCCATTTTCGATTCATGATTTACAAAGCCGAAGAATTCCCCCACTAGGCTTCCATAACTTTTTTGACTTCTTGCCAACCAAGTCAATAGAAGTAGATAGATTCGCTTATCGTCCGGTTAACTCGCTTTCCCGTTTTTTGAACAGGAGTCGAGGTTTATCCCTTGTTTTCTATTTAGGACTGGATTTCTGCTTCCTTCTAAAGCCCGCTTCGACTCTGAAAAATAAAGCGCTGTTCTCTTAACGTTTGTGCTTCTATATGCTAATATAAGTCCACACAGTAGCCCTCTACTTTGAGTGGATCTTGGGCTTTGTACTGGGTTAACATTAGTAAAAAAAAAAGTCTGTAGTACCCAGTGTACCATGCTATTTAACCCATAATTAGGGCGAGAAGAGATGGCTCGATACCTTTCCTGAAAGTATTTACGCGTAAGTAAATACAACAAACTCGACTGGAATTCGAACTCGGCTCTCCGACATCTGATTTCGAGCCGTGAACAGCACATAAAAATTTACAGCACCTGGTATTCTCAAGCAGTCATTCAGCTATGTGCTGACCAGGCTCAACGTTGCTTAACTTCAGTGATCGGACTAGAACCAGTTTTTCAAACTAATTGACGCTATTCAAATTTCCCGCTATTTAAATGAAAAAAGTTGCCATTATTTTATATGCAAAAATTGTCATTCTCAGTTCCTTTACTTTAATTCACCCCATAAAAGCCCAAGGGTCACTCAAGGTAGAGGTTTACTTATTGAAGTGTTAAGGGAGAGAGAAGTAGGACGGGGTGGGTATTATTAAGGTATGTAGTGTAGATATGAGTTGACCCTACACTTGATGATGTTAGGTTTATAGTGGTCGGGGAAGCATCCTCTCAGGAGTCTGATCCACATAGTAACAATTTTGAGGAAGAAATTATCTGAGTTTAATTTACATCTTACTAAAAGAATACGAAGTATGATATGTGTCCGCAGAAACATGGATTCTAGCTGTGAAGGTCTTAACTGCTGGATCTACGCAGTATAGTTCGTTTGAACATTTGTATATGTAATAACGATAAAGTATTGCGTGTCTAGCATCGTCTGTTAGATAGAATAGGGTTTGCCAGGGTTGATAAAATCCATCACACACAAGGCCGCATAGATAGTGAGAACTAAACAGCACCAGCCTAGATATGACTGCAATACTCTATTTGTAGTCTAATCTTCTTCGACGTGTACTGTGGCCAATATAGAAGGATTGAAATGTAGCAGGCGGATTGGTTGCTTGACCTCGTGCATTTTTCAGTTCTACTGTTGGTTGGTGGCAGATCACACCTCGTGCAAATCGACTGTAACTAGCATTCTCTGTCAAAATTATATTCTCCATTGCTGCCATCTTAGCGACAATCTCAGGAATGGGTATTTTGGAATATGTGAACGTTAAAAATTCTTCACATATTAATTAATGTTCATTTCGGCTAGTGACAGATTACACAGGCACGTCTGCCTTCGGATAGCACAGGATGTAAATTAAAAGTATAAGTTATCTGTCATGGATATTCTCATGAGATAACGAGACAGTGACACATTCGAAATTAACATGGAAATGACGACGAAACATATCGATCCAAGCATTGTGAGAAAAGTATGAATTTAATCAATACTTGTATGAATACTGTGTGGAATAATGAAAATACATTAATATTTAAAAACTCAAGAAATACGGTCGCAACTAAAATAATGCAAGAGCGTAAAAATAAAAAACAATATCAATATCTATATATATATATATATATATATATATATATATATATATATATAATGAAATGGACAAAGTCCGACAATTATTTTAAGACATTTTATGTTCATACTTTCTTTTTATAGATACAAATATTTAAATGCTCTGTTTATAATAAACAGTATTAACAACATTTACCGGACTGAATTTTCCCAATTTTAAATCCCGGGGGGTTTTTAAAAAAAAAGGTTTTTTGGGGTTAAAAAAAAAAAAAAAAAAAGGGGGGGGGGGGCCCCCCAAATTTTAAAAAAAGGTTTTAAAAAATTTCCCCCCCCTTTTTTTTTTAAAAAAAAAGGGGGAAAAAACCCCCCCCCCCAAAAAAATTTTTTGGG
Source organism: Acanthosepion pharaonis (assembly GCA_903632075.3). Taxonomy (NCBI): domain Eukaryota; kingdom Metazoa; phylum Mollusca; class Cephalopoda; order Sepiida; family Sepiidae; genus Acanthosepion; species Acanthosepion pharaonis. The sequence continues at coordinate 4,356,993 of CAHIKZ030004056.1, forward strand.
GGTTTTTAAATTAAAACCGTTAAAAATTTTTTTTTCCCCTTTCCCCAAAATTTTTTTTTCCCCCAAAACCCCCGGGGGGGGGTTTTAAAACCCCCGGAAGAAGGGGGGAAACCCTTTCTTTTCCCCAAAAAAGCCCCCTTTGGGGGGGCCCCCAAAAATTTGGCCCCAAAGGGATCCCCCCTTGGGGGGAAAAAAAGGGGGGGAAAAAACCCTTTAAAAAAAAAACCCCAAAACCCCTTTTGGGGCCCCCCCCCAAACAAAACCCCCCCCGGGGCCCGTTTTTTTTCCCCCCCCCAAAGGGACCCCCCCCCCCCCCCTTTTCAAAAAAAACCCAAAAGGGGGGAAAAAATAAAACCCCCCCTTTTTAAAAATTAAAAAAAAAGGGCCTGGAAAAGGGCCCCCAAGGGCCCTTTCCCAAAACCCCCCCCCCTTTTTTTTTTGGGTTTTTTGGGGAACCCCCCCCCCCCCTTTTTTAAAAATTTTCCCCCTGGTTAAAACCCTTTTTTTTAAAAAAAAACCCCCGGGTTTAAAAGCCCCTTTTTAAAACCCCCCCGGGGGGAACCCCCCCAAAAAAAATTTCCCCTTTTTGGGGGGGGGGTTTTTTTAAAAAAAATAAAGGGGGGTTTTTTTTCCCCCCCCCCCCAAAATTTAAAAAATTAAAGGGGAAAAACCCTTTGAAAAAGAATTTAAAAAAACCCCCCAAAAAAGGGGCAACCAAAAACCCCCGGGGGGCCCCCCAAAAAAAAAAATTTTGGGGAAAAATTGGGCCAAAGGAAAAACCCCTTAAAAAAAGGGGGGCCCCCCAAACCCCCAAAAACCCCCAAAGGGGGGGTTTTTTTTGGGTTAAAAACCCAAAAAAACCCCCGGAAAAAACCCCCCCCCCAAAAAAAGGGTTTTGTTTTTTTTCCTTTAAAAATCAAAAAAGGGGAAAAAAAAACCCCCAAGGACCCCCCCCCGGGGGGCCCCATTAAAAAAAAAAAAACCCCTAAAAAAATTAAATCCCCCCCCAAAAAAATTTTTTGGGGCCGGGGTTTTTTTTCCCCCCGGGTTCCCCCCAAAAATTTTTGGAACCCAAACCCAAAAAAAAAAACCCCCAAAAACCAAAAAAGGGAATTTTAAATATTAAAAACCCAAAAAGCCCCCCAAAAAAAATTCCCCGGGCCCCGGGGGGAAAAAAACCCCCGGGGGGCCCCCCCGGGCCCCCAAAAATCCCCCCAAAAAAAACCCCCCCAAAAAAAAAAAAGGGGGGGAAAAACCAAAATTTGGGGGGTTTGGAAAAAATTTTTCCCCGGTTTTCCCCCCCCCCCCCCAAAAAAAACCCCCCCGGGGGGGTTTTTTTGGGCCCCCCAAAAGGGGGGTTTTTTTAAAAAAAAAGGGGGGGGGGAAACCCCCCCTTGGGTTTTTCCCCCAGGGGGGGGGCCCCCCCCAAAAAAGGGGCCCCAAAAAAAAAAAAACCCAAAAAATTTTTTTAAAAAATTTAAATTTTTGGAAAAAAATTTTTTTTTGGCCTTTCCCCCCCTTTTTTCCCCTTTTTTTTTTTTTTTTTTTCCCCTTTTTTTTTTTTGGGGGGCCCGGGGGTTTGGGGGGGGGGGAAAAAAAAAGGGGGGGGGTTTTTTCCAAAAAGGGGGAATTTTTTGGATTTTTCCCCCCCAAAAAAAAGGGGGGGTTTTTTTTTAAAAATTTGGGGGGGGGGGGGGGGGGCCCGGGGGGGGGGGGGTTTTTTTTTCCCCCTTTTTTTGGTTTTTTTTGGTTTCCGGGAAAACCCCTTTTCCCTTTTTTAAATTTTGGGGGTTTTTAAAACCCCGGGGGGGGCCGGGGGGGGGGGGGGAAGTTGCCCCCCCCCGGGAAAAAAAAAAACCCCCCCCCTTTCCCCCCCGGGGGACCCAAAAAATTTTAAAGGGTTTTGGGGCCCACCCCCCCAACCCCCCCCCGGGGGGGCCCCGGGAAGGGGTTTAAGAGGGGGGTTTTTGGGGGAAAGGGGTTTTTGGGGGGGTTTTTGGGGGAAGGGGAAAATTACCGGTTTTTTTTTTTTTAAAATTTTTTTTAAAAACCCAAAAAAAAAAAACCCCCCCCCCCAAAAAAAAAACCCCCCCCCCCCAAAAAAAACCCCCCGGGGGGGGGGGGGCCCCCCCCCCCCAAAAAAAAAAACCCCCCCTTTTCCGGGCCTTCCCCCCCAAAAACTTTTTTTTTTGGGGGGTTTTTTGGGGGGCCCCCCAAAAAATTTTTTTCCCGGGGGGGGAAACCCAAAAATTAAAAAATTTAAAAAAAAAAAAAAATTTTCCCCGGCCCCCCCCCCCGGGGGGGGAAAACCCCCCTTTGGGGGGGCCCCTTTCAAAAAAAATTTTTTTAACGCCCAAAAAAAAAATTTTTTTAAGGCAAAAAAGGGGGGCCCCCCCTTTTTTTTTGGGGGGTTTTTTTTTTTTTTTCCCCCTTTTTTGGGGGGGAAAAAAACCCCTTTTTTTAAAAAACCCCCCCGGGGTTTTTTCCCTTTTTTATAATTTCTTTTTGGGGAAAATTTTTTTTAATTTTCAAAAATTTTTCCCCCTTTTTTTGGGAAAAAAAATTTTTTTTTTCCCAAAAAAAAAGGGGGGGTTTAAAAATTTTAAGGGGAAAAGGGAAAAAAAATTTTAAAAAAAATTTTTAAACCCCTTTTTAAAAAAAAAATTTTTCCTTTGGAAAGGGGAAAAAAAATTTTAAAAAACCCAAAAAACGAAAAAAAAAAAAAAAATTTGGAAAAAAAAAAAACCAAAAAAAAAAAACCCCAAAAAGGGGTTCCCCTTTTTATAAAAAAGGAAAAAAAAAAAACCCCAAAAAAAAAAACCCAAAAAAAAAAAGGGAAATTTTTGGGGGGGCCCCCAAAAACCCAAAAAAAAAAAAACCCCAAAAAAAAAAAAAAATTTTTAAAAAAAAAAAAAAAAAAGGGGGGAAAAAAAAAAAACCCCCAAAAAAAAAAAAAAAACCCCCAAAAAAAAAAAGGAAAAAAAAATTCCCCTTAAAAAAAAAATTAAAAATCAAAAAAAAAAAAAAAACCCAAAAAAATTAAAAAAAAAAAGGGCCCCCCTTTAAAAAAAAAAAAAAATTTGGGGGGGAAAAAAAATTAAAAAAAAAATTTAAAATAAAAAAAAAAAAACCCGGGGGGGGAAAAAAATAACAAAAAAATTTTTAAAAAAAAAAAAAGGGGCCCCCCAAAAAAAAAAAACCATTTAAAATACATATCATTATTTTTGTACTTTAAATTAAAAAAAAAAAAGGGGGGGGGAAAAAATTTTTTTTTAAAAAAAAAAAAAAAAACCCCCTTTAAAAAAAAAACCCTTTTCATAAAACAACACATTTATCCCCCCTTTTTCCCCCCAAAAAATTTTTTAAAAAAAAAAAATTTTTTAAAATATTTTTGGGGGGGGAAAAAAAAACCAAAAATTTAAAAATGAAAAATAAAAAAAAAATTTTTTAAAAAAAAACCCAAAAAATTTTTTTTTAAAAAAACCCCCCAAAAAACCTCTTGAATGAAAAAAAATTTTTTAAAAAAAAAAAGGGGTTTAAAAAAAAAAAACCCCCTTTTTTTTAAAACCACCCCCCCCAAAAAAAAAAAAAAAAACACCCCAAAAAAAACCCCCCCCCAAAAAGCACAAAAAAAGGGGGGGGGGTTAAAAAAAGGAAAAAAAAAAAAAAAAAAAAAAAATTAAATTTTTTAATTTAAAAAAAAAAAAAAAAAAAAAAAAAAAAATTTTTTCCGGTTTGGGGAAAAAAAAAAAAATTCCCCAATCCAAACCCCCCCCCCCCCTTTTTTTTCCCCAAAACCCCCTTTTCCCCCTTTTCCGGGGTTGGGGGGCCCCCCTTTCCCCTTTTTTTCCAAAAAAAACAAAAAAAGGGGGGGTTTCCCCCCGGTCCCCCGCTTCCCTCCCCCCCCCCCCAAAAAAATTTTTCACCCCCCCAAAAAAAAAACCCCAAAAAAAAAAAAAAAGGGGCAAACCCCGGGGAAAAAACCCCCCCCCCCCCCCAAAAAAGGGGGGGTTGGTCTCGACTTCCCCGTACAACGACGACAGTTTGGATATTTCCCCCCCCAAAAAAAATTTTTTGGGGGCCCCCCCCGGGGGGGCCCCAATTTTTGGGGAAAAACCCCCCCGGGGCCCCAAAAATTTTTCCCCCCCAAACCCCCCCCCAAAAAACCCCCCCAAAAAAATTTTTTCCCCCCAAAAAGGCCCCCTTGGGGGGGGCCCCCCGGGGGGTTTGGGGGGGTTTACGATAAAAGGGCCCCCCGGGGGGGCCCCTTTTGGGGGGGCCCCCGGGGGGGAAAAGGGGGGGTTTTTTTTTAAAAACCCCCTTTTTCCCCCCCCCAAAAAAAAAAAAAAAAATTTTTTAAATTCCCCCCCCGGGGTGGGGAAGGCCCCCCAAAATGGGGGGGTTTTTTTAAAAAAAAAAAGGGAAAAAAACCCCCCGGGGGGGGGGAAAAGGGGGAGGGGGGGGGCCCCAAAAAACCCCCCCCCCGGGGGAAAAAAACCCAAATTTTTTCCCCCCCCCCCCCCCTTTTTTTTTGGGGGGCCCCAAAAATTGGGGCCCGGGGGGGGGTTTTCCCCAAAAACCCCCCAAAAAAAATTTGGGGGCCCCCCCCCCAAAAAAACCCCGGGGGTTTTTTTCCCCGGCCCCCCCCTTTTTTTTTTTTTGGGGGGGGGGGGGGGGGTTAGGGGGAAACCCGGGGGCCGGGGGGGGAATTTAAAAGGGGGGAAAAAAAAAGGGGAAAAGGGGGAAAAAAAAAAAACAAACGAAAAACCCCCTTACCCCCCCAAAAAAGGGGCCCCCCCCCCCGGGCGGGGGCCCCCCGGGGGGGAAAGGGGGGGTCCCCAAAAACCCCCCCACCCCGGGGGGGTTTTTGGGCCCCTTTTAAATTTTTAAAAACCTTTGGGGAAAACCGAAAACCCCCCCCCCCTTTTTTCCCCCCCCCCGGGGGGGGAATAAAGGGGGGAAATTTAAAAATTTTTGGTTTTTCCCCCTTTTTTTTTAAAACCCCCCCCCCGGGGGGGCCCCAACCCTTTCCCCCCCCGGGGGGCCCCCGGAAACCCCCCCGGGGAAGGGGGGCCCCCCCCAAAAAAAAGGGGTTTAATTTTTTAAAAAAAATCCCCCCCCCCTTTGGGGAAATTTTTTTATCCCCCCCTTTCCCCCCCCTTTTTTGGGGGGGGGACCCCCGGGGGAAAACCCCCCCCCGGGGCCCCCCCAAAAGGGAAAAAAGAAAACCAAAGGGCCCCAAAAGGCCTTTTAAAAAGGCCCCCGGGAAACCCCCCCTTTTTTGGGGTTTTCCCCTTTTTTTTTCCCCCCTTTTTACCGCTTTTTTCCCCGGGGTTTTTGGGGGTTTTTTTTGGGGAAAAATTTTTAAAACCCAACCCTAACCCCCGGAAATTTTTTAAACAAGGAAACCCCCCGTAGGTTTTCCCCCAAAAAGGGTTTTTGGGGCCCCCCCTTTTTTTTCCCAAAAAAAACCCCCCTTTTTGGGGGGGCCCCCCCGGTTTAAAACCCCCAAAAAACCCTTTTTATTTTAAACCCCCCGGGTTTCCCCCCCAAAAAAAAAAAAAAATTTTTTTAAAAAAAACCCCCAAATTTAAAAAAAAAATTTTAAAAAAACCCGGAAACCCCAAAAAACCCCCAAAAGGGGGCCCCCCCCCTTTTTGGGGGAAAAAAACTTTTTTCATTCCCCCCCCCCCAAAAAAAAAAGGGGGGCCCCAAAAAACCCAAAAAATTAAGGGCCCCCCAAATTTTCCTTTTCCCCCCAGGGGAAGGGGGGCCCCCCCCCCCCCCGGGGGTTTTTTTTAAAAAAAGCCCCAAAAAACCCCCCCTTTTCCCCCCAAAAAAAAAAAAAAATTTTTTTTTAAAAAAAGGGGCCCCGGGGGGGAAAAGGGGGGCCCCCCAAAAAAAACCCCCCCTTTTAAATTAAAAACCCCCCAAAAAAAAGGGGGGGGCCCCCCGGAAAAAAAAAAACCCCCCCAAAAAAAAAAACCCCCCCCCAAAAAAAAAAAAACCCCCCCCTTAACCCCCTTCCCGGGGAAAAAAAGGGTTTGCCCCCTTTTTTCCCCCCCCGGGGGTTTCCGGGGGCCCCCCAACCCCCCGGGCCCCCCCCTTTTTTTTTGGGGGTTTGGGGGTCCAAAAGGGAAAGGTTTTTAAAATTTAAAGGGGGGGAAAAAAAACCCCCAAACCCCCCCTTTTTTGGGGGGGGGTTTTTTTTTGGGGGGGGGGGCCCTTTTTAAAAAAAATAGGGGGCCCCCCAAAAGGGGCCCCCCCCCAAAAAACTTTTTGGGTTTTTTTTGGGAGGGGGGCCTTTTTTTTTTGGGGGGGGGGTTTTTTTTTTTTCCAAAAGGGGGGTTAAGGGGAAAATTTTTTGGGGGGTTTTTTTTTTTTTTTTTTTTTTTTTTTTTTCCCGGGGGGAAATTTTTTTTTTTTTTGGGGGAAACCGGACCCCCCCCTTTTGGGGGCCCCTTTTTTTTTTTAAAAAAATTTTTTTGGGGTTTGGGGGAAAGGGGGGGGCCCTTTTTTTTTTGGGGGGGGGGGGAAAAAGGGGGGGAAAAAATTTTTTAAAAAAGGGGGGATTAAGGGGGGGGGGTTTTTTTTTCCCCCCCTTTTTTTTTTTTGGGGAAATTTTTTTTTTTTTGGGGGGGGGGCCCCGGGGGAAAAAAGGGGGGGGGGTTTTTTTTTTTTTTTTTAATTTTTTTTTTTTTGGGGGGTTTTTCCCCTTTCCCCCCCCCCGGGGGTTTGGGGGGGAAAGGTTTTTTTCCGGGGGAAAAGGGGGGGGCCCCCCCTTTTTTCCCCTTTTTTCCCCCCCCCCCCCTTTCCCAAGGGGCCCCAAAGGGGGTTTTAAAGGGTTTTTTCAGGAGGGGGAAACCCCCCCCCCCCAACCCCCCGGGGGGAAAAAAAACCCCCCCCTTGGGGGGGGGGGTTTTTTGGGGGGAAAATATTCCCCCCCCCCAAATTTTTTTTAAAAAAAACCCCCCAAAAAAGGGGGGCCCAAATTTTCCCCCCCCCGGGGGGTTTACCCCCCCGGGGGGGGAAGGGGTTTTTTTTTTGGGGGAAAAAATTTCCCTTAAAAGGGGCCCATTAAAATTTCCCCTTTTTTTCCCCCCCCCCCCGGGGGGTTTTTAAAATTTTTCCCGGGCCCCCTTTTGAACCCTTTTGGGGAAAAAAAAATTTTTTTAAAATTTTTTTTTTTTGGGAACCCCAAAAGGTTTTTTAGTTTTCCCCCCAAAAAATTTTTAAAAGGGGGGAAAAAAAACGTTTCCCCCTTTTAACCTTTTTTTTTTCCCCCCTTTTTTTTCCCCCCCAAAACCCCCTTTTTGGAGTTAACTGTTTTCTTTTGATTTTTCAGTATATTTGTTGTTGTGTATGTTAACTTCGGAAATCAGAAATTGAACTAACTCCACAGATTGCAAACCTCTTGATTATTATGTGTAGGGCGCAGTTACTTTCTTGTATTTCAAGATATTTTTTATGTAATGTTAGTAAATGCTAGCAGTAGAGCCCGGCGTTGCCCGGGAATGTAACAGTAAGAGATAGATCAAGTATCGACCATCATAAAGACTGAAAAATAAAATTGACAAAGATTATTGTTTAAGATTGATGGACAGGCATGTCTTAATTAGTTTTTTTTGTTTCTTTTTTTTGTTTTTTTTTGACGATTTAGTCAAACTCAAACAAAAACATTGTTTTCAATCGTTATGAGTCTACCGATTGAATAGAATTTTATTATAAACAATTGTCTTTTAAATGGAATTTTTAAAGCATTCTGAATATAAAAATAAAAAAAGTGTGCAAGACAATAAGAAACACTACCTGCCAAAAAAAAGTGAAGTTTTGTTGAAATCGGTTGAAAATGCCAAAATCCGATCCCATATATAAACGAACACACACACACAAACAACCTGGGTTTTATAATAAGTATAACTCGATATGAGTTGTCCCCTTTTCATTCTGGCGACAGAATCGTGTTTTATCGTGTTTTAAAATTGATTTCGTGCAGAAACAATTGTATTTTTCAATTTTGGCGCTGTCAGAACCACCGCAAGATAATTTTAAGCAGTCCTGTGAAGTTTTGTTGGAATCGGTTGAAAATGTAGGAAATCCGATCCAATATATAAACAATACAGACACGCATACACACACACAATCTGCGTTTTATAATAAGTAAGATATTTGTTAAATGAGATTTCACTGCTATTTTATTTTGCTTAAATTAGACGACAATTTATCTATCGCATCATCTATGTGTGTGCATGTGTTTATATATATATATATATATATATATATATATATATATATATATATATATATACACAAATGGGAGAAAGAACAAATGTAGTAAAATCCACAGTTCGTAGCATTTAATTTTACAAAATGTGCTCAATGCAAATTAGAGAAACACATAATCATTATTTTTTGTAAGAGATTATAATAAAAAACATTTTGAAATCGCTACACAAAAGCATTCATGTCTCCAATACTATTGTGTAATATATATATATATATATATATATATATATATATATATATATATATTAAAAGAAGAGAAGAGAGGTGCTGCAAACGTTTTTGGTTGTAATGTGGATTTATTTAGAAAAAAATATTATGCTTTTTTTTACATAATTGTATTACTACACGTGTTTCTGGTCTCTCGTTACCGTCTTCAGGTAAAAGCGGGATTTCCACATATTAAAAAATAATTAATTTTTTCTTTTGCTTTTTCAATGTTAAATATTCTCGATATGAGACATTTTCTGTGTTAGTAATCCGAATTTCTTTGAAATCTCTGCTTTTTACCTGAAGACTAGAAACATGTCGTAAAAAATCATGTAAAACAAAGCATATTTTTTTCTAAATAAACCACATTACAATAAAAACGTTTGCGTTACCTCTCTTTTTTTTTTAATATACATACTTTCTCTCGTTAGATCCACTACAACCTCTTTCTTTTTATATATATATATATATATATATATATATATATATATATTAAACAACATAGCAAATATATATATATATATATATATATATATATATATATCAACATAAAATTTAAAAATTGAAACAACCCCACATTTTACAACTTCAAAAATTTCTGACGAAGCTAAATAAACATCGAAACGCTAAATTTATAACGGTTTTCATACTTGTTCTTATTTAATCACATAGTTTCATATGCGAGTACAGACTGTAAGTAACAAGTTGCTGTTTTTACAACTTTGCTCTTCTGCGTCAACTTCGTGACATGACAGTGTCAAATGTTTTATACGATATCTGGTAATGGAATGAATTTCAGTGAAAGTTGGATCCATGCTTCACCCAAGTGAAAAATAAAGCCTACGATGTTTTGATTCGAAATTCAAACTCGGTTCATCGATTCTATTTTCAGCAAAAGATAATTACGAGACAAAAAGTAACTGGAAACTTTTACTGATGATCGAAAGCTTTTTAAAGAATTGAACACAGTTTAAAATATTTTTTTTTCGTTCAGTCTTGTTAAAATGCAGATTTTTTCAATTACGAATTCCGATACTAAGAAACGAGTATCTCAAAGAAAAAATCCAAATCGTCCCTAATTTGAAATGTTTTTCATTACGTTTCGATCTTTTTTTTTTTACCTTTTCTAAGCAAAGAGGGGTTCTTTTGAATACTTTTGCGTTAAAGCGATGATATTCTTCACCAATCTCAAATGCTTTCAGAAAAGGAAATTAAATTGCAAAGAAGCAACATAATTATCCAACTGTATTTTTTTCAAATCTGTATTCAATTCTTCTCATTTAAAATGAAAATATCTCATGACTTTTTCCCATTTAGCCACGATGACATTCAGAATTTATTATCAAGTCTAGTTTTCCGTATCAGGCTCATGCAACTGCCATTGAGAATGTATGAACTGAGATAGAGAAAATAGTACTGATGTTGTTTCCGAATACTAGAAAATCGCTTGTAGATGCTTCTTCTGTTATGTTCTGTGTCCCTTCAGAACATAGGCGATCATAGCCCTCCATATTTTCCTGTCTCTTGTAGCTCTTAATAAGTTTTGTCTTTTTGTTATTTCTCTCAGACCCTGTTCTACCATCCATATCCATTAAGTATGTCACGCGTTGCTTTCCCCTGTCCCGTCCTGTGAGTATCAGATTTACCAAGTCCTCCTTCCTCACTACATGTCCCAGAAATTTCAACTGCCTATTCCTGATGTTAAATATAAGTTTCTTATATGTTTCTATTCTCTCCAAAACCTCGTCGTTGCTCACACGTTTGGCCCATGGTATCCTCAGCATCCTTCTATAGATGCTTACTGAACATGTAAAAGGACATGAGTCCGTGAGGTGCCCAGTGAGGATTAAATAAGCGGTGATATGCGAAATGACATTGCTAATCTGTTGTGATGTGGGGTCTGGCAAGACACAACACTTAACTCGATAGACTCAGATGTGTTGGTAGTATTTAATACTCAAATTGACACTGCGACAGTATTATCTTCTTTTCCTAGACTTTTCCAGGACTACTTATCATGAATGGACTGATCCATTCATGATAGTAAGAAGGGATACTGCCTTTTACCACAACATAATCATTGCTTGATGAAGAGCACTGACACTAATAAAAGCTGTTATCTTTTCTTCTTCTTCTTCTTCTTCTTCTTCAAACTGCCGTGTCCCTTAAGGCCATTGGCGATCATGGCTCTCCATAATAGCCTGTCTTCTGTAGCTCTTAGTAAACCGTTGTCTTATGTCATCTCTCCTAAACCGTTTTGAGCCATCCATTTACACAAACTTGTTAGGTAGATTATGCGCTATTTCCTGCTGTCTCTATGCCCTGTGAGTGTCGAATTTTCCAAGCCCCGTTTCCTCATTATGTGCCCGAAAAATTTCAGCTGTCTCTTTCTGATGTTAATAAAACCGACAATCCGACACTTCTTCTATTTACCCTGTCCCTTAGGACGTTGCCAATCATGGCTCTCCACAATTTCCTGTCACTTGTAGGTCTCTGTAATTGTGTTATTTGAGTCAGTAGTTCACTTTTGAACCCTGCTCGGATGAAATCTCTTCCTACGGACGGGAGGAACACGAAGGAGGCTACGCCGAATGGTGGAGTCTCCTTCGGGGAGGTAAAACCGGCCCTGAACCCGTTTATACGGGTTCAATGGGCATATTTTTGGCCGAGCCCACGGGCTCGGAATACCCACATTAAAAAGGCCTTGTGCCACATGACACCCTCGTGGGGGGGAGTCAATATCGCAATTGTGTTGTTTTATTACCTCTCCTAATCCCTGTTTTGTCATCCATTTACACATGATTTTTTCAAGTAGTTCCTGCGCTGTTTTCCTCTGTCCCTCTTGCCTTCCATGAGTGTCAAATTTTCCAAGCCCTCTTTCCTCATTAGGTGCCCCAGAAATTTCAACTGTCTTTTTCTGATGTAGATAAAAACGTCAATCCTATAGGTTTTTCTCGTCTGTTTGTCATGTTCCTTAAGGATGTTGGTGATTATGGCTCTCCGCAATTTCTTGTTCTTTGGAGCTTTTATTAACTTTTTTATCTTTTTCTTATCTTTCCTAAAACCTGTTCTACCATCCAAATATACAAGTTCGTTAGGAATGTTATGCGCTCTTTTCTCCTGTCTCTGTTCACTTCACTATATCCCTTAAGTGTCATATTTTTCAATACCCCTTTTCTTATCATGTGCCCGAAAAATTTGAACTGACTCTTTCCGATGTTATGTATAAATGTCCTTTTTGTTTCCAATTTCGTTGTTAAGACGTTCAGTCTATATTATTCTCAGTATCTTTCTATAGAACCACATTTTTGTTGTTTCAAGTCTCTTCTTCATCTCTGAAGAGATAGTCCAGCATTTACCGTGATCTATGAAAACTAATATTACGTACACATTCAGTACACTTTTCTTTATTTCTAACGAAATGTTTCCTTTTTCTTGGCTTAGCTTTTGGAAGGCACCTTTTTTCTATTGCAATGCGCCTTCGGATTTTGGTGTTGCACTTTTCGTTCTCAGTTTAAACAATTGCCAGATATTTAAATTGTTGTACTTGTTTGATTTTATCATCTCCATTTTGTAATTTCCATGTTAAACAGTTTCTTTTCTAACAACCTATCTTCTAATTATGTTTAATCCTTTCTTCTCGCTTTCCGTCACTATCTTTTGCAGGAATTCTTGTACTTTCCTTTCAGCTGTCCTGGGTATGACGATAAACTACATTCGCGTCCTGGGTAAGACGATAAACAAGGTCCAGCAGCAAGGCCTCTGATCAGGTTTTGAGGAGCGTGGAACCACCTCTTAATTGCTGGTGCTCTTAGGTTTAGCCTGACCCGGGGTGGTAGCACCTATTAGGGTCCCAGATATGAATAAATAGTTAACCCCCAAACTGGGGTCAAAACACTATGAAAGTATAAGAATAGGTTTTAATACCAGAAGATACTTTGTAAAAATTTATTAGGATCAATAAATTTTTAAAGACAAATTATTACCAGCAATATATTTTTGAAAAAAAATATTATCAGCTATACATTAAAAAAAAAAAAATGCGAACTATATCTTTAAAAAAAATTACCAGCAATAAAAACCTTGTCGGCATTAAATAACCCATTGAGGCTGATATTCCGTAAAGCAAAATAAACCAAACCAAACCAAACCTTTCCTTTCTGTTTCTGCTATCAACACTCTGACATCTCTATATCTTATTTTATTAAGACTGTGACCGCCTATTATGAATACTAGTAGTACTTCTGATTCTCTCAGAATCGCCTCACTGTATGGGTTGAATAAGTCCGATGAGAAGACACACTCTTGTCTTACACCCCTTTCTATTTTTGTATATTTATTGAAAAAAATTCTATCGGTATGATGGCGGTTTCCTCTAAGAATAGTTTCTGGATTATTCTAATATCCTTCCAAAATATGTCAGGGTTAGCCGTGGTAATTAATTATCAGATAGTAATGGATGCTTAGGTTTTGCCATGATAGTCCGTAAAACACTTCTGACTTACGTATTATACGTCTACTCTGTTCTGAAGTCACATTGGTGAAATATAATCAAAGTTTATACAACATTTGCATTCAATTTGAGAGAAACCCAAATATAATAAAGGAGAATAAAGCTTTCTGAAAAAATTGCAGACTGATCAGAAAGAATTTCTACCTGTATGATTAATAGAGAGGGACAAAATCAAATTGATCGATTTCGATTAGATTAAAATCAACAAAAAGAACAACAAAAAAGTGCAAATTAATGCTTGTACCACAGATTGAAGAAACCAAATCAAAATGGCTATAAACGTATTTAGAATTGATTTTTCATAAATAGTTAAGGCAACATCGGTGAAAGACGGTTCTTTAATTGCATAATTGAATTCAAGTCACGTCTGAATCTATTTTCTTATCATGCTGACGTTCCACATTATTTCAAACAAAAAACAGGAAAGGAAAGCTTCATCAATACTGAAAAGAGCAATAACAATTACCGGACCTGAGAAACTTAGTTTCCTGGAAAAAACTGTTTTAAGAGAAAGGATTTTGATGTGACAGCATCAATGATTGCTGGTTAATGAATGTTGAATATTTCCTTATAAAGAAACAACTAATATTACCATTACTTTCTTTAATCATTTCCCCAAAGAAGTTAATAAAGCTACTAAGACATAAAGGTTTACTGATTGTGAAAGAATATGAACACTGAAAAACATTTTAGTGATCGAATATTTGATTAATTGTTTGCTTGATTCATTTGTTTGTTTAACGGCATATCAACTCCTCATGGGTCATTTAATACCGAAATTTAATTTTCTTGAGATCTCTGAAGTAATAAAAATATGATATGCTATTCTGCTTTCACAGTTGAGTACATGGTCGATGATACTCAGTTTTTGTACATATACACTGCGTGCCAAATTATTATCGAGATAACTTTTTTTCTAATATTTCAAAAACTGCCCAATCAATTCACACAAAATTTTCAACAGTGTTGGTAACACTGAGCTGCGCAATCACTGAAATTTTTCGTACTGATCTGCGCAATGTAAACGCCAGTTTGTTTACATTGCGCAGATCAGTACGAAAATCTCAGTGATTGCGCAGCTCAGTGTTGTCAACATTGTGTGAATTGATTGGACGGTTTTTTGAAATATTAGAAAAAAAGTTATCTCGATAATAATTGGCATGAAGTGTATATGGTTTAATGGACATAATTACTATGGGGGTGATATCCGTGTTTTTATGTTGTAGTTTTGTTGAATTTATATTTTGAAATGCAGTTTGAATTAATAAATTGTAGAATATTATATGGATTAATATCAGGAAAGTGTTCTTTCATGTTGGCAGGTTCTTTAGTTTATTTTGTTTGGCAATATATCTAAGTATATGGGTTATTTAATATCTAAGTATTTTAAGCCCCACTTTTATGGCTTTTCAATTAAATACAGTTTGAACGCAATTGTATGCTTTCAACTACAGATAAAATATATTATTGGTCATTTTGCTATAAAATGTATTGTTGTTAATTCTACTATAATTGTGTATGATTGGTTATTTTTTAAATAAATATCTATAGCTGGGACCCCTGACATGTACTACCACTCCTGAGTCACGGTAGAGCTGGGAACAACAGCAATTAAAAGGTGGTTCACGCTCCTCAAAACGTCAAATCTTCCAATCAGAAGCCTTGCTGTCGGGTGTTGTTTATCGTCATGCCCAGGAATATGTAGTTGATTGAGCCAGATTGTTGTGAAAATGTCGGATATCTAAAAAAAAAAAAAAATGGGGTAAGAAAAATGAATAGAGACTATTAAATTATGTTCTCTTTTTTCTCAGGTTTTGATGAGATGAAAAATATATTGAAATACAAAATTACATTTCGTGTTTGGCATCTTATGGCACAATGTATAAGGTATTAACTGCTGAAATGCAGTCATGGATCGCAAATTTATTTTTTATTCAAATAAACCATTTTCTCTTTGATAACGGTAACAACCTTAGCAATTAGATCACAGGTTAGGCGGTAAATGGAACTAGACACTGTATCCAGCGAAATAAGTAATTTTTAAATTTTAATAGTATCTTTTTTAAAATCTTTATTTAGGAAGCTGACTGTCTTACATGCTCTAGATTATCAACTTAGTTTAATTGCTAACCATAGCGATCTTGTCGGCAAGATGAGTTTATAAATAATAGGCGCTAAAAGAAATTCCACAGAGAATTTTATTCATGCCATTTGCTACAGCGTTTGTGCAAAGTAAATGAAAATTGGCGGAGGTTAGTTTCGAATTCCGTTTGTAGCCATGTACTCCCACCTCGCTTTACTTAGCGTTATTATTCCTAAAAGTAAAGTCACTAGTGGGACTGATAGCACTAAGACAGAAGATTTAAGTGTCCTTCCTTTCAAAGTCGCGAGTTCGAATCTTGTCAAAATATTAAGTTGCTTCGACGAAGTTAATTATTTTGCAGTGAACACACACACACACGCGCGTGCGCGCGCATACACATATATCCCCTTATTGTACTTTATTTAACATAAGCGTTAAAACAATTATTCAATAAAGCATTACAGACTTCAAGTTTTACTTTTTTAACACTTACCCGTCATGAAGAGAAGGGACTATTATGTTCTTAACGATAATATGACACCTTTTTCTTTACGTTCAATAAACATGAATAAAGTCATTACTAAACAAAAATCAAAATTTTATTTTTGAAATGTAAATTTAGATTTTAAAATACATTAAAATTTCAACATTCCTTAATTTACTGGATTTGCTTCCCTCCATTACTCACCTATCAGTGATTTCCTCAGGGAGACTGATAGGTATATACTGAAAAGGGTGGGGGACGAGCGCTTATGCGCCTTATTCAAACCAGTCATGCACTTGACACCTTTTATAGACATATTTTAAAATTTCTTCTAAAATTGTGAAATTTTCTAATATCTTTATTGAAAATTGTTTAATTGCTCTGAGATTTTCTCTTTGGTACCAAAACGTTATGAATTTAAGCTCAGTATTGGCAAATAGGTCTCATCATTTTACAGTTGAAATGGCAAGATGTGATAGTTCATTACTAACAGTTACTTCTCTTGCACTTTTTCGCTTGTGAAACTCTCTTTCGGCTTCTTTGATCATCAAAAGTTTAAATGCAATGTCAATCGTTATCTTCTACCTAATTAATTCCTGCTATTTTACTGTTCTCTATCATTAATAATGTTTTCTTTTTCTAATAGTCTCTCGCAGTTAGTAACCCCTTGCATCTTAGTGGCTTTATTGCCTTCTTTGTAGTGAAATGATGAAAATAGTTTTTCGTTTAAATAATAATTATAATAGATACAAAAGCGTTAATTTAAAAATAATTCCATATTTAATATTTTTTTAATTACAACTATATTGAAATTGAAATTATATATGAAAAATGGAACATTTACTATTTGGTACTTTTGTAACCATACAAATATATATAATCTTTTATTATAAGGCATCATTACATATTAAATGATAAGTTTACTGATCAAAGAGTAATAGCAAAATGCAAATCGAATTTTGCTATTACTCTAAAAAGACACTAAATAAATAATTAAAATGCTGATCATTCTTACGAGCAGTGCGAATAATGAAAAAGATTTAAATGTAAAAAACATCAATAACTAAATAGAAAAATGTATTTAAACAATCAAGTCAACGTTATATATATATATATATATATATATATATATAACGTTGACGATTGTTTAAATACATTTTTATATATATATATATAAATGTATTATATTAAGCAGCATATATTTTATATTATAAAGAGATAATCATCCATTTCTAATTGATTCAATGTATAATTACCTCTTTTTAATAAAATATATATATATATATAATAGGAA
>CAHIKZ030004057.1:0-77521 GCA_903632075.3 Acanthosepion pharaonis
ATTTCCGCCTGCCGCTCCAGCAATGCGGCGAGCCGTTCGAGGATCGTCGGCAGCGTCCCCGAATTCGCCGGCCGCGACCATCGCGCGGTAGAGCGGCGGGAAGCTTCCAGGCTGCGTGCCATCGCGTCGGCGAGGCGTCGGCCTTCGGTAACGCCCTGATGCACGGTCGCGACGATGGCGCGGACCCGCTCCTGTTCGGTCTGGCGGGTGATGGTGCGGAGCGATTCTCTCCAGCGGCGAGACGCGATTGAGCGTGGCAAGCTGGCGGGTGAATAGCGTCAATTGCTTGACCGACATGCGCGCGCACGGCCAAGCTTGAGGCCGAAAAGCGGACGCCGCTCGGCGGGTGTCACCGCTGCCCGGCTTGACTGAGACGACGTAGAGCCGCTGCTTCTCCAGCGCGGCGCGCGCGGCGTCGCTGGTTTCGGCCGGATGAAACCCCGCTTCTCCGCACCCTTCGTATCGATGGCGACATAGTCGAACCCGGCCATGTCAGCCTTTCGCCTCATTCCGGTGCATCACCCCGGCGAAGGCCGGGGTCCAGTCGCGGCGACCGCACAGAAGCGAGGTCTCGGATCGAAGCTTTATCTCACGCGAAGCCGCGAAGCCGCGAAGAAGAAAGGGATGTTCCAGGCGGAGGCGCGGAGGGCGCAGAGAGGGCGCCCTTACGCCGCGCCAGCGGCCCTTTAATTTCAACCGGCTGAAAATGCTCTTCGCCGCCACGGGCAAGACGCCCCGCGTCCCTCTACGCCCTGCGCGAACGCATTCTTCCCCGCGTCTCCGCGTCTCCGCGTGAACGCATGGCTCCATGCCTTCGGCAGCGCCCGACCCGATACGGCAAGAGACTGGGCCCCCGCATTCGCGGGGAACGGGACATTTGAGAGCGCACACCTCCCTCACCCTGCGTCAAATCGCGGCGGGACACGCGGATGGCTTCCTCCGCCGTCGTCACGCCGTCCAGTCAGCCGCGCGCCGCCGTCGCCAGCGTCGGCTGCTTGACAAAAGGCATGCGCTGCGATCGCCTGTTCGTCGCCACCTCGTTGATCAGCCGCCGGATCGTGTCATCGACCCGAACCGCCTCATAGACGCCCTGTCCGCCCCTTATAGCCGGTGCCGTTGCACTGGGGACAGCCGACCGCCTCTTATAGACGATCGCCTTGTTCTCGATCCGAGCAGCGGCGCGACGGTCTGCTTGGTTTGACCGGCTGCTTACATCGCGGAACACAGCTGTCGCACCAGTCGCTGCGCGATGACGGCGCGCAGCGTCGAGGCGAGCAGGAACGGCTCCACCTTCATGTCGCGCATCCGGGTGATCGCGCCAACCGCGTCGTTGGTGTGGACGGTCGACAGCACCAAGTGACCGGTCATGACGCCTGCACCGCGATCTCTGCGGTCTCGCGGTCGCGGATTTCGCCGACCATCACCACGTCCGGGTCCTGCCGCAGGATCGCGCGCAACCCCGCCGCGAAGGTCAGGCCGACCTTCGCATTGACTCGGGTCTGCCCTGTACCCTCGACCGCATATTCGACCGGGTCCTCGACGGTCAGGATATTGCGGCTGCCGTCGTTGAGCAGGCGCAGCGCCGCATAGAGTGCTGGTCGTCTTGCCCGGAGCCGGTCGGCCCGGTGACGAGGATGATGCCGTTGGGCTCGCTCAACGCCTCGCGCAGCAGCGCATACATGGCCGGGTTCATCCCCAGCGCGTCGAGGTCGATCCCGGCATTCTCTTATCAAGAATGCGCAGCACCACGCGTTCGCCGGCGCGGCTGGCAGGGTCGAGACGCGCACGTCGAGCAGCTTGCCGCCCAGCGTCAGCGCCATGCGCCCGTCCTGCGGCACCCGCCGCTCGGCGATGTCGAGCCGGGCCATGACCTTGATACGGTTGACCACCACGGGTGCGACATGCGGCGGCATGCGCAGCGTCTCACGCAGCACGCCGTCGATCCGCATCCGCACGACCGTGCCGGTCTCATAGGGGCTCGATATGGATGTCCGACACGCCGTTGCGCGCGGCGTCGGCGATGATGCCGTTGATCAGACGGATGGCGGGCGCGTCGTCGGCGGTGTCGAGCAGATCCTCGGCGGTTGGAATGCCGTCCGCCAGCATGTCGAGCTCATCACCCATGCCCACCGCCGCGATCGCCGTCGCCTGCCCGTCCATCGCATAAGCGTCGGACAGCAGCCGATCGAAGGCCGGCCCTCGACGCGGGCGATGGCGAAGGGCGGCTGATATGGCGGCGCAGCTCGATCAGCGCGCGCGGATCGGCCCCTCACGCAAAGCGATGGTCAACGGGTCGGCGGTGTGGACCACCGTGCCGAACTGCTGCGCGCGAAGGCGTAAGGGATAGTCAGCGGCGCGACCAGTTCCAGCGTCTCGACCGTCTCCTCCACGGCGGACATGGGCAGGCCATCGCCGCCGCCGACCGCTCGGCGGCGCCCAGCGGCAGGGGGACCATGTCCCCGGTGGAGATGGGCTGCGGCTCGTCAGTCACGGCGCTTGGATCGGTTGGACCGGCTTGGCGACGGGGACGGCGATGCGCGGTCTCGATATTGCCGGGCATCGGCGCATGCGGGATCGGCGGCGCAGCGTTCATGTAATCGCGGACCAGTTCGTCGATCGAGGGTTCGACGCCCGGCTGCGCATAGCCCCTGAAGCTGGCGCAGATAGCCGTAACGCTGCTCGGTTACCCGGCGGCTGTGTCCTCTGGCGTGCGCAGGATCGTCGGGCGGATGAAGACCATCAGATCTGTTTCGACCGGCTGCGCGCCTTCGACCGGAACAGCGCGCTGAGCCCCTGGATATCGCCGAGCAGCGGGATCTTCTCGATCGTCCGCCGCTCATTGTCGTCGATAGACCGCCGATGACCGTAATCTGGCCGTCATCGGGGGTGAAGACATTCTCGAACGCGCGCTTGTTGAGGATCAGCTCGTTATTGTTGCTCGACACCGGACCGGCGATCGAGCTGACTTCGAGGCGGACATAGAGTTTGAGCGACCCGCCCGCATTGACCTGTGGCTTCACGTCGAGCTGAATGCCGACATTCTGGCGCTGCACGGTGCGGAAGGCATTGTCGAAATTGTTCGACAGCGCCTGCCCTGTCGTCACCGGGATTTCCCCGCCGACCAAGTTGTGCGCCTGCTGGTTGTCCAGCGTGATGATGTGCGGGACCCGGAGCAGGTTGGACGTGGTGTCGCTCTTTTTACCGCGTTGATGATCGCGCCAAATACCGTGTCGCCGACCTGCCCGCCCCAGCCGGTAAAAAACCACCGGTGGTGCCCAGGATCGACTGCACCGCCGATTGGGTCAGCTGGCTGAAGGCGGATTGGGCACGTTGGTTTCTGGTGCGGGTGCCGTCAGGCGCAGTAACGATGGTGCGGGTGCCGCCCAGCGTCTGCGCACCCACCGCCCCGGCGATCTGGAGGATGTTGGGCGCGGTGTTGCATATAGGTCGAGGCGGCGAACGCCCCGCCCGACAGGCTGCCCAGCAGGAACTGCGCCCCAGCCGCCGCGCGGTCTGGTCGGACACTTTGGCGACGATCGCCCTGATCAGCACCCGTTCGCGGCGCACGTCGAGCTGGCGGATCACCTCGCCGATCTGGCGCTGGATGTCGGCAGGGCCGGCGATCACGATGGCGTTCGCGCCGACGAAGTGGGTGACGACCGCCGCCGTCCGTCCCCCTTGCGCTGATCGCGGGCTGCTGGCCATTCTGCCCGCCGGCACCGGGGGGGCGTTCTGCGCCTGGGCTGTGCGACCGGCTGGACGCGCTGGGCGATGGAAGTGCCCGCGGCCGAGCCCGCCTGATTGTTGGTCTGGGTGAAGCTGCCGCGCGACAGCGTCGTTTCTGGACCGGATCGGGCGTCTGGCCGACCAGTTGCTGAAGCACGGGCAGAAGCTGCTCGGCATCGGCATTTTTGCAGGAAGACGACGCGAATTTCGGTGCCGCTCTTTGGCCTTTGTTGTCCAGATCGAGTGCGATCTGGGCGAAGCGCGCGACGCTCGACGGATCACCGCGCAGCGCGATGGAGTTGAGCTGTCGATCGCGACCACCGACACGCCGGTCGAGCCCTGTGGTCCGCCGCCGCCCCGCCACCACCACCACCGGCCAGCGTCTGGAGTGCGGTCGCGATCTCGCGCGCCCGCATTGCGCAATGCGATGACGCGGGTCGAGGCATTGTCGGCGTCGATGCGGCGGACCACCTCGCGGATGCGGCGGATATTGTCGGCGAAATCGACCACGACCGTGCTGTTGCCCGCCCGGTTGGCGGTCACCGATCCTTGCGCGCTGACCAGCGGCCGCACCGTCTCCAGCGCGCTCGTCGCGTCGATCGCGCGCAGGCGGATGATCTCGGTCACGAACGCGTTGCGGTTCGCGCCTGACGCCCCGATCCGGCTCGGCTGCGACGCCGCATTGTCAATCGGCTGCACCGGAACGCCCCGCCCGAAGTCGGCACCGCAAACCGTGCCGTTGGAGCGCAGGGTCGACAGGAAAATCTCGAAATATCCCGGACCGCGACAGCGGGCCGGTCGGTCACCACCGTCACCTTGCCATTGACCCGGCTGTCGATGATGAAGGTCCGCCCCGTCACCTTGGCCGCATCGGCGATGAAGGCGCGGATATCGGCGTCACGGACGTTGAGCGTCGTCTGCGCATGCACGCCCGCCGCGAGTGCCAAGGCCAGAACCGAACCGAGAACGAGCTTTTTCATGGCTTGATGCTGCAATCTGAAGGGACAGCGGCAGCGTCTGATCGCCCTGCTCGACCGTGATGGAAAGGGAACCGCCCTGTGCGAAGTCGGTCGCCAGACGGTCGATGTCGCCGGGGCCCGTCACGGACGCCCGCCGAGCGCGGTGATGATGTCCCCGCGCAGGCCGGTTGCGCGGAATGCCGCGCTGGAACCGATCGGCCGGACGACCGTGCTGGAGAGCCGCCCGCCTTCCGGGCGCGGGATGAAGCCGATATCCGGCGCAACTGGGAAATCGCGACGCCCTGCCCCGAGGCGGGCGGGCGGCGGTTGGCGCGGCGGTCGTGCCCGGCACCGTGCCGTCGGCTGCGGGGGGCGCATCGACTGGTCGAGATACAGGTCCTCGGTCGCGCCGCCGCGATCGATGGTGATATGGTCGAAGGCAACGGCCTTCAGCGTGACGCCCGGCTGGATTTCCTCTCCGACAGAGACCGAGCGCTGCACCCCGTCCGGCCCCGCCAGAATGGCTGAACCGCGCCCCATCGCCTCATCGATGCGCGTGCCGAACAGGGTGAGCTGCAAATTGGTGACGGCGGCCGGTGCGGCCTGCTGTCCCTGCAGGCGGAAAAAAGGGATCGAAACTTCGAGGATCGCGGCGGCCGAGCTGGCAATGGCAGGCGTCGCCGGGCGCCACTCGCCCAGCGGCGACACGGGCGTCGCCAGCACCCATAGCAGGCGCGCGCCCCGGACCGCGAGCAACGCCATCAGCGCCAGCTCGGCTACCGAATAGACATTCACGACCGGCAGGCGCCGCAACCATCGGCGCCTCGCGCGCGTCGAGCCCTCAACCGCATGAACCAGACCCCATCCGCTTTTTTTTTCGCCCCAGGCATGGCATGTTACATGTCTGCGTCAAAGCCCCGGAAACATGTTCGTCATATTGGTTTCACATGCACAACAGGATGAACGTCATGTCCGACCAATGGCCCGAACTGGGTAACGGCCTTGATTCCAAACCGATTGTCGCCCGGCTGGCTGGAACTGCGGGCGTCCAGCGTTTGCCCAGCCCCAAATTGACTTTGTTCGTGAAGCGCGACGTCCTGCCGCCCGGAATTATGTGCCGAACTGATGACGCGAATCGATGCGGTGCGCCGCCCTCGACCATCGCCGACCCTAATGGCGACAGCGCCTTTCGCACCAGCGAGACCGGCGATCTGCCCCCGACGATCCGGCGGTGATCGAAACCGAACGCCGCATTGCGATGCTGACCGGCCTGTCGGCGGTTTATGGCGAGCCAATCCAGGGCAGCGCTATGCGGTGGGTCAGGAGTTCAAACCGCATACCGACTATTTCGACCTGAACGGCGCGGACTATCACCGTTATTGCGGGCTGTCGGGCAACCGCTTTTGGACCGTGATGCTCTACCTCAACACGCCTGAGGCGGGTGGCGCCACCCGGTTCAAGGCGGCGGACAAGATGATTCAGCCCTGAGCCCGGCAAGCTTGTCGCCCGGAGCAATCGGCGTGCCGACGGGTCGCTCAATCCGGGCGACGCTGCACCAAAGCGATGAAGGTGCGGGCGGGCGTGAAATATGTGTGATCACGAAATGGTATCGTGAACTGCCTTGGCGGGGGGGTGAAAACGCGCCTTCCCGATACGCCCGCATCCACTCCCCACCTCCGTTTGCACCGGGCGAAGTCGAAGTGCACGCCCCGGCACGGGCGGCTTGGCGAAGGAAGTCCCATGGCCTTCGACTTCGCTCAGGCTGAACGGAGGCCGAGTCGAAGTCCACGCTTCGCCAGCGGCCCGAAAAACAAAAGGCCGCCGCCCGGATCGCTCCGGACGACGCCCCTTGTCCACAAACCTCCGGGATCAGAAGGTCGTGCTGATCCCCAGCGAGAAGATGCGGCCCAGATTATACCGGTTCAGATAGACGAACCGGCCATTTCCGAAGTCCTGCCGCTCGTTGTAGCGCGTCTGTGTCAGGTTGCGCGCTTCGGCCTTCAGTTCGAACTTGCCGCCGGCCAGCTCCGAAGCCCTGACGCGCGACGAGGTCGAGGCGGATGCCCGGCACTCGATGATGTCCGGCTGGAAGCCGTCACCCGACAGATAGGACGGACCGCGATTGGTCACGCGGTTGCTGGCATAGTTGAACAGCAGCGTCACCTGCGACAGTGCGGCGGTGTCCCGACGCCCAGTTGCAGGTTGACCAGATGGTCCGACTGGCCGGTCAACGGCGCGCCGTCGCGGAACAGCAGCCGCGCCTGACCAAAGCCCGAGGCGCAGCCGTTGAGGCCGGGCGACCCAGCCGCGACCGCCGGGTTAGTGCAGGTCGAGTCGGCGTTAATCTTCGACTTGGTGTAGGTGTAGTTGGCGATCGCGACCAGGGCGACGCGTCGCGAAGAAGTCGCCGCCCGTGCCCGACAGCGGCACGTACTTCTGCAACTCGACCTCCGCACCATAGAGGATCGCCGAGGCAGATAGGTGAAGCCCGTCTGCAACCGGTCGTCCGCGCCGGTGTAGAAGCCGACCTGCTCGATCGGGTTCTGATGCGCTTAGAAGCCGGCCAGCGTGAAGCGCTGATCGCGCGCATAGAACCATTCGTAGCGCGCCTCCGGGTTCCACAGCTCGCTGTCGCGCAGGTTCGGATTACCGAAAGAACAGGCGGTCCGAATCGGGGATCGCGGAACTGCTGTGGCGCGAGTTCGCGGAACTGCGGCCGCGAGATCGTCTTGGCGTCGCGCGCGCGCAGTTGCATGTCGGCCGCAAAGTTCAAGTCAGCGTGCCCGCCGGCAGGAAATAGGCGTTCTTCAGGCGGGTCGTGCTGCTGAGCACCGGCGTGACCGTCTCGATCGCGTTTTCAGCGGACGCCCGCCACCGCACGCAGGCCATCGGTGACCTCCGCCTCGGCCTCGGGCATAGCCGGCATGGACGTCGAGCTTGGCGTCATAGGCATAGGCGCCGGCCCGGGTCGAGAATTGCAGTTGGAGCGTGCGCCCCCTGCCCGCGCTGCGGACAGGCATTGTTGATGACGCCTGGCTCAGCAGATAATCGGGGCGATAGAGGTTGTACGGGAAGCCCGGCGCCGTGCCCGCACCGTCGCTGGTCTGGTAGTTGAGCTGGATACGGCTCGAATAGCGGTCCGTGCCCCTGATAGAAATAGCCGGTGCTCAGCGTGATCGGACGATCGCTGTCGAGCTTAGGAAAGGTCGGCCTGACCGGTCCACAGATCTCGTTCAGCTCCGGAGAAGATGATCGAAGCGAAGGGCGTGAAGCGCTGCGTCACCTGATAGGCGCCGTTGCACTGGAAGCTGCCCGCGCCGTTGGCGCCATCATAGCTGACCGGCAGGCCCGTGGTCGTGCGGTTCGAGCAGAGATAGTCGAACTGTTGCTCATAGGGCGCGTTGCGCTTGAATTGGCGAAGGCGCGCGCGCATCGAACTTCAGCGCGTCGGTAAGGCGGAACTCGCCGACCAGCTGGCTTTGACAGTTGGCGCTCGAACCAGTTGGTGTTCTGCTGGAAGCGCAGGCCGCTGGGATTGTTGTAGAGTTCGGTTGCCGAGCCACGACCCTGCTTCAGCGTGTCGTGGATATAGACGTTGGTCCAGCGGATCGTGTTTTGCCGAACTCATAGCCCAAGCCGACCAGCGCGTTGGCGACGATGCGGTTGTCGGTCAGCAGCGTGCGGAAATCGTTGCGCAGCGTACCATCGGGCGACACCGAGTCCTGCTGGATCGCTGAGCGGGTGCGGAAGGTGTTGGACAGGCTGAGCGACGAGATCACGCCCAGACGGTCACTACCGATGTCGAACACCGATCCGCCCGACAGCTCGCCCGACCAGTTGGCGGGAAGCTGGTTGTTGCGCTGGAGCAGCGTGGTCGAAGCGTTGGAGAGTTGCGCCACCTGCGCCGCGGGGATCAGGCCCGGAGCCACGGCCGGCCGGATATCGCGCACGAACTGCGGCACGCCACGCGTCCCGTCGTCATAGCCCAGCCAGTCGGCATCGCCGCCGGCATAGGTATAGCCAGTTCGCTGGTCGTCGCATCGTCGGCCGCCAGCGTGACGCCGCCCGAGATGAAGTTCTGGCCGGGATCGCCTTGGTCGTCAGGTTGATGACGCCGCCGCCGAACTCGCCCGGATAATTGACCGAATAGGTCTTCTGGACCAGCGCCGAGCCGACGATGGTGGTCAGGAAGATGTCGAGCGGCACCGAACGGCGCAGCGGCTCGGGCTGGGCAGCGGCGAGCCGTTGAGCAGCGACGACGAATAGCGGTCGCCCAGACCGCGGACATAGACGAAGCCCGCCGCCGACGACCGACAGGCCAGTGACGCGGGTCAGCGCGCCGGCGATATCGCCCTCGCCCGTGCGCGCGATATCGGCGGCCGACAGAACCGGAGACGATCTGCGTGTGGCGCGGATCGTGTTGGGATGTTGCGGCCGACCACGACGATCTCGCCGCTGGCCGCGCTGTCGACGCCGGGGGCCGAGATTTCGACCGGCTCTTCGCCGCTTGGCCATCCCGCCGGTCGGGGTCTGGCTCTGCGGGGGTCGCCGGCCCGTCGGGGCTGGTGGCGGTGAAAGGTCTGCGCGGGCGCAGGGGTGGCGCCACCGCCGTCTGCGCAAGCAGCGCCGGCGCGACGAGTTGCGAGGTCAGGAGCAGGAGGGAGGCATAAGCGAGGCGTCGCTGCATGGCCGGGTCATCCAATCAGATTCATGGGGAAAGGGGGGCGGCGATGATCCGCCGCCCCCGGCTTGCCGAGAGCGCCGGAGAAGACCCAGCGCATGGTTCAGCCGGGCCTTAGCGGCCGTTGCAGCTGAAATAGACCGAGGTGAAGACCGGCGGGCCCCGGTCCTGCAGGTCGGCATTGGCGGCGCGGATCGTGGTACGATCGGCGCCCGAGCCGGCACCCGCGATCAGGTTTACGCAAGCGACGCCCGACTGGGTCGACTTCACGATACCGTTGATAAACGTCATGTCCGCACCACCACGCAGGCGGATGGCAGCCGGTGCGTTCGCGGTCTGGACGAAGGTGAAGTTGGCATAGCGGCCGAAGGTGCGCGGCAGCAGGTCCTCGGCATTGTTCGAGTCGATCTCGGTCGAGAAGTTGTCCGCCGTCGCGCCCAGCGTACGCTGCGCCGCGATCAGGAACTGCATGAAACCGCGATAGCCATTGTCGATGTCGAAGCCGTCATCGTCCGCGCCGGTGATCGCGATGTACTTCAGGTTCGACGCCGCCGAAGATCTCGATGCCGTCATCGGCCGAGTTGTGGCTCTGGATATGATCCAGAACGGTGCCCGACCCGGTGCCGCCCAGCGTCAGGCCCCTGCAGCTCGTTACCGTCCGAGATGGCGATGCCCGAATAGCGGATCTGGACATAGGACATCTGGCCCGACGAGTCGCCCGGTTCGCGCCGCCATAGAAAGCGGGCGGTCACGCCCTCGATCGCCAGCTGGCAGGTGGTCGAGGTGCCGGCGGCGTTGTTCGGGCCGGTGCCGGTGGCGCAGACGGCGGTCGGCGCACGGCCGAGCAGGATGATGCCGCCCCACTGACCCCCGGTCGCGTCGGACACGCCGTTGCTGACCAGATTTTGCTGCGAGGTGAAGACGATCGGCGCGTCGCGAGTGCGCCCAGCCGAGATCTTCGAGCCGCGATTGACGAGCAGCAGGTCGTTGGTCGCTTCCGACGAGTCCGCCGCGATCACCACGCCCGGCGCGATGGTCAGGGTGACACCGGTGCCACCGGTCGAACCCAGATCGGTACCGACTTCGGTCTGGCCACGCAGGCGATAGACGACGCCGGCGATCTTGGGCAGCGTCACATTCTGAGTGGTCGTGATGGTGTTGTCGATGCGGCAGAAGCGGAAGCTGGGCGAGGACGAGCTGTTGGTGCCGTCATCGATCGTGCCGGTCGGGCAGACCGACGTCGAAGCCGAATAGGTACCGATCGAGGGCACCGCGGTGCAGCGCGCACCTGAGCCACCGAATTCGGCCGAGGTCGAGTTGCAGGTCCAACCTTGGAACGCGGTGTCCGACGGACCATTCAGCGCGCCGACATAGTTGGTCGAGGTGAAGAAGCTGTTCAGCGTCGACGGATCGGACGCGGTGGTCAGCGAGGTGCTGCTGGTCGGATAGATGCCGTTCAGCGTGCCGCCGGTGCCGTTGACATTGTTGTTGCTGCCGGCGTTGACGATCGCGAGCTGCTCATCGACGGTGATCGTCACGCCGTTGACGGTGGTCGCGGCGGCGAACTGCGCGGTGGTGATGTTGGCCGTCGGGGCCGGCGTGGGCGACGGGGTCGGCGTCGGGGCCGGCTGCACGATCACCCATTGCCCGCACCGGGCGAGGCCACGCTGTCCGCCCGCTGCCAAGCGGCGAGAGTGCCGCGCAGGCCGAGCTGGCTGCGAGAATGAGGCCGAAGCGCTTGATGCTCGCCATCGCCGAAAAACTCCCGATATTATCGTTGCTGTGCGGGCGAAGGACCGCCCGGTGATCGACTCGAGCCTGTTCCCCCTGGCCGATCCCGGGTCGGGCGTTAGGCGTCGCAGATGACGCCAAGATGCATCTTTGAAGAAACTTTTATGACGGTTGCGAGTCGATTTCGTGACAGTGCGGGATTGGTGGAGTGGCGCGCGGGGCGTGGCGGTTGGTTTGGCTCAGGCTGAACGAGGCGGAGAATTGGGGTTTTCGGTCAGGGACTTGTTTCCGACGCCTTCCGTCGAACGTGGAGTGGAGGACCGTGTCGGGGCAGTTTGGCGCGGTTTTGGCCTTGGCCTTCGACTTCGCTCAGGCTGAACGGAGGGGAAGGGCGGAGCCGCGGGCGGATGCGCGGACAGACAGTTTGGGGGGAACGTCAACGGAGGTCAGAACACATTGAGAGCGGTTCAATAACCTTCGTCCGCCCGCCAAAGCGCCCCACCACCCGTTCACACTGAGCGAAGTCGAAGTGCACGCCCGCCCTGCGGCTTGGCCTGCCCGCCTCCAGCCGCCGTCATCGCAGCGCCCCGACCAAACGCAAATGGCCGCCCGATCCACTCCCATTGGAAAGCGACCGGGCGGCCATTGCCATTTGCATGGTGGGCGCGACAGGGATTGAACCTGTGACCCCACCCGTGTGAAGGGTGTGCTCTACCGCTGAGCTACGCGCCCGGTAACCGGGAGACGGGCCTTTAGGCGGCGATCCACCGCCTGTCCAGCCCCAAAAACGGAATTAGTTGACCGAGTCCTTCAGGAGCTTGCCCGGCTTGAACTTGGGCTGCGAAGACGCCTTGATGGTCATCGGTTCGCCGGTCCGAGGGTTGCGGCCGGTCGATGCCTTGCGCTTGGACACCGAGAAGCGCCGAACCCGACCAGACGGACTTCATCACCCCTTCTTCAGCGCGGCGGTGATCGCTTCAAAAACCGCGTCGACCGCCTTGACCGCATCACCGCGCACGAGGCCCGAGGAGTCGGCAACGGTGGCGATCAGCTCCTGCTTGTTCATTCCATAACCCCTATGATCTCGACCATAAAATGAACGGACTCGGTGCCGCTCAAACATTAAAGGACCGATAATGACGCGGCAGCGCGTGCTGTCAAACCCGTCGTTATGCAAAGCGAACGATTCCGTAAACAGAAGCGCAAGTCATTCGCATGACATTGCAGGACAGGGCCGCTGATTCGTGATCGACGGCACCCGAAATACGACGATCAGTGGTGACGCTCACCCCCGACCGCCGGGATCGGCGCAGGCGGCAGGGCCGCCAGCTCGTCAGCATCGGTCCAGTCGATCGCCTCCAGCGGCCCGGCGAGCGCCAGACGCAGCACCTCGTCGACATGCGCGACCGGCACGATCTTCAGCCCGTTCAGGATGTTGGCGGGGATATCCGCCAGATCCTTCTCATTCTCCTGCGGGATGAGGACCGTGGTGATGCCACCACGAAGGGGCGGCCAGCAGCTTCTCCCTTGAGGCCACCGATCGGCAGCACCCGGCCACGCAACGTGACCTCACCGGTCATCGCCACATCCTTGCGCACCGCGATGCCGGTCAGCGTCGAGACGATCGAGGTGACCAGACCGATACCCGCCGACGGACCATCCTGGGCACCGCGCCCTCGGGCAGGTGGATATGGATGTCCTTGCGGTGGAACAGCGACGGCTTGATCCTGAAGCTGGGGCTGCGCGCTTGGACGAAGCTGAAGGCGGCCTGCACCGATCCTTCATCACATCGCCCAGCTTGCCAGTGGTCTTCACCGCCCTTGCCCGGCACCGTCACCGATCTGATGGTCAGCAACTCGCCGCCCACCTCGGTCCAGCCAGACCCGTGACCGCACCGATCTGATCCTCCTGCTCGGACAGGCCATGGCGGAACTTCTGCACGCCCGCAAACTCATGCAGGTTCTCCGGCGTGATCGTCACCGACGTCGCCTTGCCTCCAGAATCTGGCGCAGCGCCTTGCGCGCCAGACGCGCGATCTCACGCTCCAGCGTACGCACGCCCGCCTCGCGGGTATAACGCTGGATCAGCGCGCGGAGACCCTCCCTGGTCAGCGTGAACTCACCGTCCTTCAGGCCGTGGGTCTCGACCTGCTTAGCGACCAAATGGCGCTCGGCGATCTCGACCTTCTCGTCCTCCGGTATAGCCCCCGAGACGAATGATCTCCATGCGGTCGAGCAAAGGCTGCGGCAGGTTCAGCGTGTTCGCGGTGCAAACGAACATCACGTCCGACAGATCGATGTCGATCTCCAGATAGTGATCGTTGAACTTGGCGTTCTGTTCCGGTCGAGCACTTCCAACAGCGCCGAGGCGGGTCACCGCGGAAATCCTGACCCAGCTTGTCGATCTCGTCGAGAGCAGGAACAGCGGGTTCGACGTGCCGGCCTTTTTCAGGTTGGTCACGATCTTGCCCGGCAGCGAGCCGATATAGGTGCGGCGGTGGCCGCAGATCCGGCCTCGTCACGCACGCCGCCCAAGCTCTGGCGGATGAACTCGCGCCCGCACGCCTTGGCGATCGACTGGCCCAGTGAGGTCTTGCCGACGCCCGGCGGGCCGACGAGGCACAGGATCGGCCCCTTCAGCTTGTTGGTGCGTGCACGGACGCCGAGATATTCGACGATCCGGTCCTTCACCTTCTCCAGCGCATAATGATCCGGTCGAGGATCGCCTGCGCAGCAGCAATGTCCTTCTTGACCTTGGACTTCTTGCCCCGGTGGCAGGCCCAGCAGCACGTCGAGGTAATTGCGCACGACGGTCGCCTCGGCGCTCATCGGCGCCATGGTCTTCAGCTTCTTCAGCTCGGCGGTCGCCTTGGTCCGCGCTTCCTTCGACAGTTTGAGCGTCGCGATCTTTTCTGGTCAGCTCGGCGATCTCGTCGCCGTCGCCGTCCTCGCCCTCATTGCCCAGCTCGCGTTGGATCGCCTTGAGCTGTTCGTTGAGATAATATCGCGCTGCGTCTTCTCCATCTGGCGCTTGACGCGGTTTTTGATCTTCTTCTCGACCTGCAGGACGCCGAGTTCGCCCTCCATCGGGGCATAGGCCATCTCCAGCCGCTTGGCCGGATCGGTTTCCACCAGCAGCGCCTGCTTGTCGGCGACCTTGACCGAGATATTGGCGGCGACCGCATCGGCCAGCTGCGCGGCGTCCTCGATCTCCGCCAGCTGGACCGCGGTTTCGGCGGGCAGCTTGCGGTTGAGCTTTGGCGTAATTCTCGAACTGGTCGACGACCGAGCGCATCAGCGCGGCGATCTGCGCCTTCAGGTCGTGATCCTGTTCCTCGAGCACGGCCTTGTCCGACCTCGGCGGGCGTCACGTCGATCGTGGCGGTCAGATAGGCGCCCGATTCGTCGAGCGCCCGGACAGGCGGCCACGCGTCTGCCTCGACCAGCACGCGGACCGTGCCATCGGGAAGCTTCAGCAATTGCGGGCACGGTGGCGGTAACGCCGATCTCGTACAGATCCTCACGCGGGTCGTCCTCGGCGGATCGAGCTGGGCGACCCGGAAAATTCTTGTCCGCCGCCATCGCCAAAGCTTCCAGCGCCGCGACCGATTTGTCGCGGCCGACGAACAGGGGCACGATCATGTGCGGGAAGACGACGATGTCCGCAGCGGAGGACGGGATAGGACTGGTTCTGGCGAACTCCGGTCGGCCCCGACCGGGGCCTCTTCGTCAGTATATATGGGAGGGTTGCTGATCCATCAATTCCCAGTACGACGATCGGCGGACCGCTTGCCACGCAGGCCCGCTTGCGCAACACCATGCACCATGGATCGTATATGGGTGTCGTCGCCGCGCTGTTCACCTCCTCGCTTCTTCTGTGCCGCGCCCTCGCGGCCCAGACAGCTGCCGCTTCCCGCCAAGGGCGAGCCGCCGCTGACCGCGCAGACCATGGTGTCGGGCGGGGTCCGCCCCCCGAGCAACTGGCCATGCGCTTCGACAGCGCCGACCTGTCGTTCGAGATCCTGCCCGATACCGAAGAGTTGAACGGCATTGCGGTGCTGGACTTTTACCGCCAAGGCGCCGCTCGCCCGGCTGGTGATCGATCTCGACAGGAATTTGCCGGTCAAGGCGATCACGATCGACGGCAAACCACTCAAGCCCGGCGGGTGGTCGAACCCGGAAGGGCAGTTGGTCGTCACCCTGCCCCTGCCCGCTTCGCGCTGGACAGAAGGTGCGTGCGAAGATCACCTGGCGGCACGCCGCATGTCGCCGTCCGCGCCCCCCAGGACACGGGCGTGGTCTGGGCCAAGACGCCGGACGGCCGCCCCGGTTCGCAACCACGTCGCAGGGCTATGGCTGCGACCTGTTCTGGCCCTACCTCGACTATCCGATGGGCGAGCCGGGCGTCGTGACACTGCACATCACCGTGCCCAAAGGGGCTGAAGGCGCCGTCCAACGGCGTGCTGCTGGGCGCGTCGATACGCTGCCGGACGGGCGCACCCGGTGGAACTGGCGGACCAAGCACCCCAACACCTATGCGATTGCGCTGAACGTAGGCCCCTGCGAGGTGGTCGAGGCCAGTATAAAGCCGCTTCGGGAACACGATTCCGATGTTCTACTGGTATCTGCCCGGCGAGAAGGCGAAGGCGGAAGGTTTGTTTGCCGAATTTGCGCCGACGCTGGATTTCCTTCGAATCGACGGTCGGCCCCTTCCCCTTCGGCGACGAGAAGCTGGGCGTGGTCGAGACGCCGCACAAGGGCAGCATGGAGCACCAGACAATCAACGCGTACGGCAATGAATATGCCAAGGCGCCGGAAGGGTTCGACTGGCTGTTCCAACATGAGTTCAGCCATGAATGGCCTGGCAACCAGCTGACCAATGTCGACTGGGACGATTTCTGGCTGCACGAGGGGTATGGCAGCTATATGCAGCCCAGCTGGCCGCTGGCGCGAAGGCGAGGCGCGCTATGCGGTGATGATGGACGCGCAGCGGGGGCAGATCGCCAACATGTCGCCCATCGTCCACGACCGCAGCATGACCGAACAGGATGTCTGCGAGGAGGCCAAGGCGGCCCCGGCCTCGACATCTATATGAAGGGGTCGTGGATGCTCCACACCCCGCGCAATCTGATCGGGGACAAGGCCTTCTGGGACGTGACGCGCCCGGGCCGTCTATGGCCGCACCGATCCCAAGCCCGGCAATTTCTCGCCCGCTATGGTTCGACCAAGGAATATGAAGGTTTCGTCAAACAGGTGACGGGCAAGCGACTATGGCTGGTTCTTCAACGTCTATCTCTGGTGCGGCGCTGCCTCGGAGATTATGGAGACGCGGGTCGGGAACCAGCTGACGCTGACACGGAAGGTGCCGGGCGGCGGGCCTTCCTGTTGCCTGTCGAAGTGCAGGTAGGTGACAAGGTCGAACACTGCCGATGACGAACGGCACGACTACGCTGAGCGTGCCTGCCGATGCGCATGTGGTGGTCGATCCCCGGTCGAAAATCCTCAAGCGCTCGATCGCGTTCGAGCAGTTCCGGGCGTGGAAGGCGGGCAGGCGGCGAAGGCGAAGAAGTAAGCCCCCTCCGTTCAGTTTCGCCCTCCGTTCAGCCTGAGCGTAGTCGAAGGTTACGGGCTGAACGAAGTTCCAAGCCTACCCGGTTCGACCGGATTGGCTTGGCCTTCGACTTCGCCCGTGCTGGAACGGGGGGAATTACGGCACCACCGTCACGAACAGATAGGCCGCGAAGATCACCAGATGCACCGCGCCGCCGAGTACGGTCGTCCGCCCATTGCCCAGCGTCAGCGTGATCGTGAACAAGGACAGCACCAGCAGGATCATCTGCTTGGCACCGATTCCCAGCGCCAGCGGGGAGGCCCAGCGCCAGCGACACGATCGCCACCGCCGGAATGGTCAGCCCGATCGTCGCGAGCGCCGACCCCAGCGCCAGATTGAGGCTGGTCTGCAACCGGTTCCGCCGCGCCGCGCGATAGGCCGCCAGACCTCCGGCGCCAGCACCAGCGCGGCGATCACCACACCGACGATGGCGAGCGGCAGCCCTGCCCCCGTGATCGCCGCCTCGACGATCCCCGACAGCCCTTGGCGAGCAGCACCACCCCGATCAGCGCGACCAGCAACATTCCTAACGCGGCCAGTGCCGCCGCATTGGTCGGCGGCTCGGCATGGGCGTCGCCCGGCATGTCCTCGTCGGCGGGCAGGAAATAGTCACGGTGGCGCACCGTCTGACCATCACGAAGGTGCCGTAGAGAATGACGCTGACGATCGCGACGAAGATCAGTTGCGACGGCGCATAGGTCGGCCCCGGCGCCGACGAGACATAGTTGGGCAGCACCAGCGACAAACGACCATCGCCGTCAGCACGTTGAGCGACGAACTCGCCCTGCGGAGCGAGAAGCGCTGTTCGCCGTGCCGCGCGCCTCCGGCCAGCAGGCAGACGCCGACAATGCCGTTAAGGATGATCATGATCGCCGCGAACACCGTGTCCCAGGCGTGCTGGAGGCATCGCCGGCGTCGGACAACATCAGGCTGACGATCAGCGAGACCTCGATCACCGTCACCGCGACCGCCAGAACGAGCGTGCCGAACGGCTCCCCGACGCGGTGGGCGACGACCTCCGCCTGATGCACCGCCGCCAGCACGCAACCGATCAGGATGAATGCCGCCGCGATCGTTCCCGCCGCGCCCATCTTGTAGAGCGAAATGGCAATGGCGAGCAGCCCCAGCAGCGGAAACACCGGTCCACCATGGCATCAGCAAACGCTGGAGCAGCGCCCGCTTCTGTCCGGCGGTCACGATGGCGTCGGTCTCACTCATTCCTCGTCTGGCCTCCTCATGGCCTATGCACGGCCCATCATCATGCCAATGCACCACCGGCCGCATTGGCTCCCCGCGCAGACAAGAGATCTTCGTTGCGATAGCGCAATCAGGGTGCTGCAACGCTTCAGGTTATGGCGTTCTCGACGCGGTAACGCAGCCAGATCACACCATCCTCCAGCACCTGGCGATGCGTCAGGGTCAGGCTGGTGACCGGGGCGGGCGTGTTGGCCTCAGCGTCGCCCGAATGAAACAGGCTAGGTGCCCCGCCCGCCATCGACCGCCGGGCAGAGCGCCATGCTGATCTCGTCGATCAGGCCGGCACGCAGGAACTCGCCATTGGCCGTGCCGCCGCCCTCGACCAGCAAGGTCTTCACCCCAGTTCGCGGTTGAGAATCTCGGGCACCGCACGCAGATCGATGGTTTCTGCCCCGGCGAAGATATAGGACACACCATCGGCGCAGCGCCCCGCCAGATGCAGGTCCGCCACGTCCTTGGTCAGGACCACGACAATGGGATCATCGCCGATATCGCCCCGCGCCCAGACGATCTTTGGCCTGTTCGTCCAGCACCACGCCAAAAGGCATCGGCGTCACGCGTGGCGAACCAGTGTTCGCGGGAAAGGTCTCGTCGGTATCGGATAGCGATCGCCCTGGCGAATTCCTGCCCCGTCACGCGCCCGACGATCGTGCATCGCCGCCGATCCGGTCGTGCAAACTCGAACAGATCACCGCTTAACTGGCCGCCAGCGGCTTTGCAGGATGCGCCCGTCCCGCTGCAAATCGTGGCAGATCATATGGGCTTCATCGGCGCGTCTCCTGTTCGAGACGGGCCAACGCGTGATGCCGAACCAATAGGCACGGGAGGATCAACCACTACCGGCCGGATCATCGACCAGAAGCGCGGGCCGCCTTTGGGTACTGACCATTCGCCTGTCAGCTCGAACCCGAGCCGGGCATAAAGCCCGACATTGCTCTCGGTCGCCGTTTCCAAATAGGCGGGCATCGCCGTCCGCATCGCACCGCGCCAGCCCAGCTCGGATCGATGCACCACCCAGTCCCCGCCCCTGTCGCGCCGGATCGACGCCGGCGATGTGCAGATACCAGAAGGGGTGGGATGGAAAATGCGCCTCGATCGCATCGCCCAGCCGCATCGCGCGCGGTAGCGAAGCCCCCAGCGCGTGCAGTACCCGGGATCAGCCGCCGGACGCAGGCCGTGATCGACAGGCGCCTGTCCCGGCGGGCGCCAGAAAGGTCCCGACCTCCGCCCCTCGCTGACGAGCCGCATGCCCACCGCATCGCTGTCGAACAACAACGCAAACAGGCGCGGCAGGCGCTTCGCCCGCTCCTCGGCATCGGGGAAGATATAGGACATGGCCGGATCGTCGGCGAAGGCGCGGCCCAGCATAGCCGCCACCGCCGCCCGGTCGCCTGACCCGCATCGCGGATCGTCACCATGCTCATCCTTCCACGAAAAACGGGCGCCCCTTTCTGGAAGCGCCCGTCATCCATTCATGGTCTTCGCGGTAAGCCTCAGGCCGCCGCGCCGTCCCTTCTTCGCCTTTTCGGCATAGACGCGGATCGGTTCTTTGCGACCCTCGACCACATCCTTGTCGACCATCACCTCGTCGACACCGTCCATGCCGGGCAGGTCGAATTTTATCGTGTCGAGCAGGATGCCCTCCGGGATCGAGCGAAGCCCGCGTGCGCCGGTCTTACGCTCAATCGCCTTCTTGGCAACCGTGGTCAGCGCATCGTCGGTGAAGTCGAGTTCGACATTCTCCATCTCGAACAGCTTCTGATACTGCTTCACCAAAGCGTTCTTCGGCTCGGAAAGGATCTTGACCAAAGCCGCGATGTCGAGGTCCTCGAGCGTCGCGATGACCGGCAGACGGCCGACGAATTCGGGGATCAGGCCGAACTTCAGCAGATCCTCGGTTTCGGTCTGGCGCAGATATTCGCCGGTCCGCTTCTCCTCGGCGCCGCGACGCAGGCGCCGAAGCCGATCGACTTGCCTGCAGACGGTCGCCGATGATCTTTCCAGACCGCGAACGCGCCGCCGCAGATGAACAGGATGTCGTGTCGACCTGCAGGGAATTCCTGCTGCGGATGCTTGCGGCCACCCCGGGCGGAACGCTGGCGGTCGTGCCTTCCATCAGCTGAGCAGTGCCTGCTGAACGCCCTCGCCCGACACGTCGCGGGTGATCGAGGGATTCTCGGCCTTACGGCTGATCTATCGATCTCGTCGATATAGACGATGCCACGCTGCGCCCGCTCGACATTGTAATCCGACGCCCGGAGCAGCTTCAGGATGATGTTCTCGACATCCTCGCCGACATAACCGGCTTCGGTCAGCGTCGTCGCGTCCGCCATGGTGAACGGCACGTCGAGGATACGCGCCAGCGTCTGCGCCAGCAGCGTCTTGCCGCAGCCGGTCGGGCCGACGAGCAGGATGTTCGACTTGGCGAGTTTCGACACGGCACCGCGCCGTGGTTCAGACGCTTATAGTGGTTTGCACCGCGACCGACAGGACACGCTTGGCCTGCTTCTGCCCGATGACATAATCGTCGAGCACGTTGCAGATTTCCTGCGGCGTCGGCACGCCACCATCCTTCTTGAGACAAGCGCGGACTTGGTCTCCTCACGGATGATGTCGTTGCACAGCTCCACGCACTTCGTCGCAAATGAAGACGGTCGGCCCGCGATCAGCTTGCGCACCTCGTGCTGCGACTTGCCGCAGAACGAGCAAGAGTGCTTTTTCGAGTTGCCACCGCTCACCTTGTCCATCAATCACCTCTCGCACCTGTGAAGCGGTGCGCTATTGCCGGGGTGCGCATCGTACCGCACCCCTGTAAAGTCACAATCGAATAAGCGTTCACGCTGAACGACCCGTCTTATGCAGCGGCCGATGCGTCGTCGGCCGGGACCGGACGCTTGTCGAACACACGGTCGATCAGGCCGAACTCCTTGGCTTCCTCGGAGCTCATGAACTTATCGGTCCATCGCGCGCTCGATCTCCTCGAGCGGTTTACCCGTATACTTCGCATAGAGCGAGTTAAGGAAATGCCGCATGCGCAGGATCTCGCGCGCACGATCTCGATATCGGCCGCCATGCCCTGTGCCCCGCCCGAGGGCTGGTGGATCATGATGCGGCTGTTCGTCGTCGCCGCGCGCATCCCCGGCTCACCCGCGGCAAGCAGGAAGCTGCCCATCGAGGCGGCCCGGCCGATGCACAGTGTGCCGACGCGCGGACGGATATACTGCATCGTGTCATGAATCATGCCCGCGTGACGACACCGCCCGGCGAGTTGATGTACATGTAGATGTCCTTCTTCCGGATTCTCGACTCAGGAACAGCAGCTGCGCGCAGATCCAGCGAGCCGCATGCCGTCCTCGACACCGCCGGTGACGAAGATGATGCGCTCGCGAAGCAGGCGGCTGAAGATATCGAACGACCGTTCGCCGCGGTTCGACTGCTCGATGACGATCGGAACCAGACCGGCCTGCGTCTGCCGAAGCCCGACGCCAGCCTGCGCCAGCGGGCTCGCGAAATCGCCGGTCTCGAACGGATTGTGCATGGAATTCTCTCTTATGCCCAGAAGAGCCCCCTATGTCGCGTGGGCTGAGGCCAAGTTCAAGCCCCGCCGGATGTCCCATGACCCCGAGCGGCCGTGTTTACCCTCTTTCCATAGGGACCGGTTCTAGGGTCAGGATCAGCCAGACATCACGGGGGCGGTGGAAGAGCAGTCATGACGGCATCGAAACGCACGCTGGAGCCGGCCCCCAAACGTCTGACGACCTTGGCATTTGGCGTTCGCTTCTACCGGGCGATCCGCGCCGTGCTGATGGGCGTGGCGATTGGCGCCGTTCTTCGCGCTCTTCTGCCTCGCCAATCACGCGAGCTTTGGCCGCGACTTGCCCACCGCCCGTGCGCATGTGGCACAGGCCTTTGCCAGCGGCGTGCTGCAGGGGTGGATTATCTGGATGGCAATACGGATATCGGCCGACACCAATATAACGACTGCCTGATCCTGCGCTCGGCGTTGGATCAGCGGGCAACCGCGATCAGTTGACCGTCAGTCCGCTGGTGCAAGTGCCCGTGCCGCCGCGTGGCGAGTGCCAGACGGTGCATAAGCTTCATCACTGGGGAGCCGCCGGTCGGTACCGTGTTCTACCACCGCTATATCCACGGCCATGCGATGCTGGCCCGCTATCTGCTGCCCATCCTGTCGGTCGCGGCGATTCGGAACCTCTATCACGACCCTGACGCTGCTGGTTGTGGCGGGGATCGTCACTGGGCTGGTGGCGCTCGGTCAGGGGGGCGGCGGCCGGTGCAGGGGGCTGTTCTGGCTGATCGTCTTCCTGGCCTTTTTCGCGCTGGTTCGGGCTGGAGACCTATGGCCAGTCGCTGGGCCATGGGCCGGCGGATATCGTGCTCATCGGCTATCTGCTGTTTCTCGCGATCGCAGGCACGATCGGAGGATGGGACGGCGGACGGCGCTGATCTCCGCCGCGCTGTTCGGGGCGCTGACCATCACCTTCGAGTTTCTCGGCG
The DNA here is from genome assembly GCA_903632075.3 of Acanthosepion pharaonis. Lineage (NCBI taxonomy): Eukaryota > Metazoa > Mollusca > Cephalopoda > Sepiida > Sepiidae > Acanthosepion > Acanthosepion pharaonis. The sequence goes on from CAHIKZ030004057.1 coordinate 22,480, forward strand.
GCGGTATCCCGTTGGGGCTGGCGGCGGTGATCGGCGGCTTCCTTCGCCCCGGAACGCACGGCCCGAAGAGCGGGCCGATCGTCCCCTTCGAGTCGCTGATCGGCTTTTGCGCATCGATCGCGACGGTCGCCGCCTAAAGATCGCTGGTGGTGCGCGTCTTCGGCTGGGACTCGATGCGCGGATGCTTCAGTTGCGCATGCGGATGGGGCTCGACGCGACACGGGGCGAGACGCACGATCTAGGCCTCGCACCGATGGCCAAGAAACTGGCCAAGGGGATCAACGGCCGGCGCCGGGCATGCATGTGATGGCGGGGCGATCGTCGTGATTGCCCTCCTCGCCGGTCTATGGGGCGCCCGCCATGCTGCGTTCAGCCGCGCCCGTCATGCGCGAGCGCACCATCGCCCTCCTCGCCTCCAACGCCCGCGATCCTGCTGATGCTGGTCGGTTTCTGGCACACCATGATCCACGCACGGTTCATGGAGCGGACGCTCGTCTGGACGATCGCCACCGGCTTTGCGCTGTTCGCGCTGGCCTGCCGCGAGCGCGACGGGCCCAACGCCTATAGCGCGCCGCCGGGTGCGGGGTGCGACAGATGGGCGAGCCGCCGCACCTCCCCTGCCGCCCACGTACCACCGTGTCGAGGATCAGTCCCGTGAACAGGTTGAGCGCGGCGAGCAGCATCAGCCCCGTCGACAGGATCGCGGTCGGGAAGCGCGGCACCTGATGCGTTTCCAGATAGGTGAAGATCAACGGCGCGGCGAGCAGCAGGGCGAAGGCCTGCGAACAGTCCGCAATCGCCCCGAAGAACCCCATCGGCCGCTCGATCCGATAGAGAGCGAGAGGATGGTGCGCAGGATACGCCAGCCGTCCGAATAGGTGCTGAGCTTCGAGGCCGACCCCTCGGGCCGCGCATAATGGGCGTGGCGATCTCCGCGCAGGGCATTTTTCAGCTCAATTGCATGAACGCTGATCTCGGTCTCGATCTCGAATCCCACCGACAGGACGGGGAAGCTCTTGACGAACGCCGCGAAAAACCCGGTAGCCGGACAGGATGTCGGTGAAGCTGCGCGAACAGCAGCAACATGCCGGTCAGCATCGCATTGCCGAAACGATGCCCGCGACGATGGGCGAGTTCGGCTTCGCTCACCCGCTGGCCGACGACCATGTCGAGCTGCTCCTCGACCATGCGCCGTACCAAGTTCGGGCGCGGACGCGGCGTCGCTCGTCGCGTCGCCATCGGCCATGACATAAATGTCGGCATCGATATCGGCGAACATGCGGCGGACAACCGCGCCTTTGCCACCGGATACGCTCTGACCGAACGACCGCACCGGCCGCCCACGACCTCCACCGTGCGGTCGCGGCTGTTATTGTCATAAACATAGATGGTGGCTGACGGGGGCGCATCGCGGAACCCCGCGATCGTCTGTGCGATGGCCGCTTCCTCGTTATAGCAGGGCAACAGCACCGCGATCGGGGTTCGTTCACAACCTGTCCTCGTCAAAGGCGGGCGATCTGCCCCCGTCACAACCATGCCCCATGCGCCAGCTGGCCGGCCAGGGTAGTCCGTACTATTCCTCCCTGCAAGGGAGGTGGCGCGACCACAGGCCTGACGGGAAAGTGTCCCCGTGGCGAACGGTTTCCACCTCTCGACCGGTACCCCCCCACCAGCTTCGCTGGTCCCCTCCCTTGGGGAGGAAGATCAATGCGCCCGATACAGGAAGGGCGACCGCGCGCGCGACCGCCCTTCCCTTCATCGTGCCGAAGTCCGCCACACCGCCTTATTCGGTCGGCGCGGCCTTCTTTGCACGGCTTCTTCGCGGGCGCTTCAGCCCTTCAGCCTCGCCTTCCGCCGGGCAGCGGTCTTCCCGGCGCGCGGCTTCTTGGCCGGGGCCTCTTCAGTCGCCTCGGCGGCGTCCGCCTCGCCCTCAGCCGCGCGGCCTTCTTGGCGCAGGTGGCCTTCTTTGGCGCTTCCTCGGCCGCCGCGTCTTCCGATACGGCCTCTTCGGTCACGGCCTTTCTTGGCCTTCGCCTTGGCGGGCTTCTTCGCGCCATGGTCATGGTCATGGTCGTGATCGTGGTTAATAAGACGTGCGTGCCGGTCGCGAAGCCGTCTTCGCTCTCGATCGCGGCTTCCAGCTCCTCACGGGTGGTCTCGCGGTCAGTGATCTCGCCCTTGTCGAACAGGAAGTCGATGACCTTGTCCTCATAAAGCGGGGCGCGCAGCGGGCGGCGGCCATCGGCTCCTGCTGGATATGCTGGATGAAGCGCTGGCGATCTTCCGGGCCATTGCTGCGCGGCCTGCGCGATCAGGCGGTTCATTTCCTGCGCGGTCATCGACGCCGTTCGCCTGACCGATTTCCGACAGCAGGCCCAGACGGACGCGGCGCTCGGCGATCTTGCGATAGTCGTCGCGCTCCTTCTCCATCTCGGCCTTGGCAGCCTCAGGTCTTCCTCATGGGTCGCTTCATGCTCGAGCTGCCCCAGATCTGCGAGAACTCGGCCTCGACCATCGACGGCGGCACTTCGAAGTCATGGCCGTCGGCCAGCTGGTCGGCAGCTTGCGCTTCATGTACGTACAGGTCAGGCCGTTATGCTCCTGCTCGATCTGCCCCTTCAGCAGGCCGCGCAGCTGCTCCGAGCTTTTCAAGGCCCAGATTCTTGGCCATCTCGTCGTCGACCTTGGCCTCGCCGGCGGTCTTCACCGACTTGATCGTCAGGTCGAAGGTCGCGGGCTGACCGGCCAGTTCTTGGCAGGATAATCCTCGGGGAAGGTGACCGAAATCTGCTTCTCTTCACCGGCCTTCACGCCGACGAGCTGGTCTCGAAAACCGGGGATCAGGCGACCGCCGCCGATCTCGACGGCCATATCTTCGCCCGAGCCGCCTTCGAAGCGCGACGCCGTCGTGGTCTTGCCGACGAAGTCGACGGTGACTGGTCGCCCTGCTCGGCGGCCTTGTCGCCCGCATCATCCAACGCTTCTGCTGGTCGGCGAACTTCTGGAGCTGCTCGTCCACCGCCTCGTCGGCGACCGGCACGGTCAGACGCTCCAGCTTCAGCGCGTCGATCGCGGGGTCGGGACCTGCGGCAGGACTTCCGAGCGTGACGGTCAGCTTGGGCGTCCCGGCCTTGCTCATAGCCCTCCGCCAGTTCGACCTGCGGCTGCATGGCGGGGCGCAGCCCTGCTCGGCGATCAGCGTCTGCACGCCCTCCTGCAGCGCCCGGTGTTCAGCGCATCCTGCAGCAGCGCCGGGCCGTGCATCTTGCGGACCAGATTCGCGGGCACCTTGCCGGGGCGGAAGCCGGGCATCTTCATCTGCGGAGCGATGCGCTTCAGCTCGGCATCGACCTTGCCCTCGATATCCCGGCGGTGATGGTGAGCGTGCGTGTACCTTCTTCAGCCCTCGTTCAGCGTCTCGACAGTCTGCATCTAAAGGCCTTCAATCTGGAAATTCCGTGTGGCTGTCGCCCCGTTCTTGACCGGGGACTGGTGCGGGCGAAGGACTCGAACCCCCATCTTACGATACTGGGGAACCTAAATCCAGCGCGTCTACCAGTTCCGCCACGCCCGCAGGACACACCGCCGATGGGCGCGCGTCTATATCACCATGGGCAGCGGGGCAAAGGGACAACAGGCAACATGGTGGTCCCCCGCGTTTATACCCTCAATCCCCAAAAGGCGAGAATAGCGACCCAGCCCCCCCCAGCCGCAACCGACGCAACCCGCACAGCCGGTGCGCCGCCGAAAATCGTGCCACCCGGCCGGACATCGATATAAGCCGCCCCGGCGTCGCTTTAACGATCCCAGCACGCAGCAACCCTTGCAGATTTGAGGACCATGATGGCGACCAACCGAAAACCATCCCGACAGCCCGCCGGTGGAAACGCCGGATACCACCCGGACAGCCCACGCGCGCGAGGATGGTAGCGACATCGAACAAGCGGTCGAGGCGCTCGGATGCGGTGAAGCGTGGCGAAGGCGGCGAGGAACCGGTGACCTTCACCAGCAGCGGCGAACGCGGCGGCGTCGGCGGCACCGGCAGCGTGGTGCGCAGCGGGATCTGGATGCGTGCCCCGATGAACAATCCTCCTGTAAGGGGTGGCGAAACCGGAGGCCTGACGGAGGAAGTGTCCCGGCTGGCGAGTGCGGATGCTCCGGCAAATAACGACACCTCTCCACCAGCTTCGCTGGTCCCCTCACCCACAGGGAGGAGATTTCAACCCGTCATTGCGAGCGAAGCGACGCAATCGAGCCACACGTCCAGACGCTCTAGATGGCCGCGTCGCTTCGCTCCTCGCCACGACGGGACTTACCCCGCCAGCGCCTTCTTCAGCAGGTCGTTCACCACCGCCAGGTTCGCCTTGCCCGCCCATCGCCTTCATCGTCTGGCCGACGAAGAAGCCGAACAGCCTTCCTTGCCCCGCGCGATACTGGCCCAACTGGTTGGGGTTCTTCTCAGAACCTCGGCGATCACCGCCTCGATCGCTCCGGTGTCGCTGGTCTGCTTGAGGGCCGCGCTCCTCGACGATCTTCGACGGACCATCGCCCGTCTCGCATGATCTCGAACACCTGCTTGGAAAGGCTCCCCGACAGCGTGCCGTCGGCGATAGCGCCAGCAGTTCGGCCACAGGCCAGGCTGACCAGGCTCTCCGGTGATATCCTTGCCCAGCCGGTTGAGGCGCGCCAAACAGCTCGGCCGCGACCCAGTTCGCCGCCTGCGCGGGCTTGGCGCTGGTGCCTCCAGGAGCCTCCAGCAGCGCGTCGAACCAGCGCCCGTCTCGACCTCGGCAGTCGCGCGCCCGCATTATAAGCGGTGGGCCCAGCGCCTGTAGCGACGACGCTTGGCGTCAGGCAGTTTCGGAGCGAGGCTGGCGCGGTTTTCCTCGACGAACGCGTCGGTCAGCTCCAGCAGCGGCGGGTCGGGATCAGGGGAAGTAGCGGTAGTATGCGCATCCTCCTTCGACCGCATCGAGCGCGTGGTGCCGCTCTCGACGTTGAACAGGCGGGTTTTCTGGACGATCTTGCCGCCATCCTCCAGCACCGCGACTGGCGCTGGCCTCATATTCGATCGCGGCCATCACGAAAGCGGACCGAGTTGACGTTCTTCGTCTCGGTACGCGTGCCGAACTCGTCGCCGACTACGGACCGATACGTTCACGTCGGCGCGCATCGAGCCTTCTTCCATATTGCCGTCGCAAGACCGATATAGCGCAGGGATGGCGCGCGTAAGTAAGCCCCTGCTTCGGCGGGCGAGCGCATGTCGGGGCGGCTTTGACGATCTCCATCAGCGCCACGCCCGAGCGGTTGAGATCGACGCATAGGGCGCGTCGGATGCTGATCGTGCATCAGCTTGCCCGCATCCTGCTCGACATGGATACGCTCGACACCGATCGACTTGGTCGGGCCGTCGGGGTTCTTCTCGTCAGGCTGATCTCGATCGCGCCCTCGCCCACCCGGTGGTAGAGCTGGCTGATCTGATAGCCACAGGGCAGATCGGCGTAAATAATTCTTCCGGTCAGGGCGCGACCATTTGTTGATCTGCGCGTCGATCGCCGTACCGGTGCGCACCACGGCGGATGCACTCCATATTGGGCTGGGGGGCATCCCCGGCATCGGCGTCGACCAGGACACGTTGAGGCTCCGCGCCGAACGCGGTCGCCGCGCCGGAGGCGCTTTGGCGTTGGAGGTGACACAGGCATGGACTTCAGGCCGATCGACCTCCATTCTCCGCTCGCGCCACGGATGCGATATTCGCTCATGTTCGATCTCGATGATGAAGATAGTTGATCGCCGTCAGGACGGCGTTGCTGCCCAACAGGGCGACGATCAGCAGGTCGACGGATGCGCGGGACCGACGTCGAAACCGAGGATGCCGCCTCCCGCAACCCAATGCCGACCGCGCCCGCCTCCAGCACGAACAGGATGCCCAGCCACACCTCGCCGCGCAGGATCGCTATTGCCCACGCACAGGCTGGGATGAACCCGCCACGCCGGAAGAACCGCGCCAGCGTGGCGGTAGTCGAGGGCTGGCTTGTATAATGAGCGACACGCCGACATAGGCGCGAGGATCACCCGAACGCGACGTTCAGGGCGCCCTTTGCTTCCGCAAACCCGCGATGTTGCGGGCCGTGAAGGCGCGGTCGCTTACCGCGTGCCTGCGGACGGGCGCGGCGAAGCCCGCGCCTGTTCGATGGCGACCGGGCGTTCAGCACCCCCCGTCGTCCAGTGGCTTGTTGATGATCTGGGCCGATGGCAGCCTGTCCTTGTCAGCCCGCCTGGCACCGACATGGTAGCGCAGCCCCGCCAGCGAAGGCGGGCACCGTGAACACGTCGTTGAGATACATGGCCAGCGGATCGGCCTGCTTCTCGCCCAGCGCGAACGCCGCCGACGGCGCGGTCGGGGTGAGAAGGTCGTCACATTCACCGAACGCCCGCTCGAAATCGCGCAAGGATCAGCGTGCGGACCTTCTAATAACACAGGTGTAATAGGCGTCACATAGGTCGCCGACAGCACATAGGTCCTGATCAGGATACGGCGCTTGACTCGTCACCGAAGCCAGCGGCGCGGGTCGCGGCATACATGTTCCTGAAGACCGGCGCCTTCCGGGCAACTCTGCGCAGGCCTGCGCACGCCGTCATAGCGGGCGAGGTTGGACGCCTCCTCGGCCGGCGCGATGATGTAATAGGCCGAAAGCGCATACTTCGTGTGCAACAGCGAGACCTCGACGATCTCTGCCTGCATCACGCATCCACGCGATGCCGCCGCTGCCAGCGCGCCTCGATCTCGGCGGGCATGCCGTGACGCGGTATTCCTTCGGCACACCGACGCGTTCTGCCTTTCAGGTCCGCCGACAGCGCGGCTTCCCAGTTCGCCACGTCGAGCTTCAGCGAAGTGGCATCCTTGGCATCGAAGCAGCGCCATCGCTTCCAGCATGACGGCGCAGTCGCGTACGTCGCGCGCCATCGGCCCCGCCTCGGTCGGCGAGGAAGCGAAGGCGATCAAAACGCGAACAGCGGCCATAGGTCGGCGATGCCCGAAATACCGGTAAAGGCGGCGGGCTGGCGGATCGAGCCGCCAGTGTCGGTGCCCGTCGCGCCCGGGCAAGGCCAGCCGACACCGCCGTCGACGACCCGCCGACGAACCGCCGGGGGGGCGACAGAACGGTGGTGTCGAAAGGCGACGCCCGGGGGCAGACGACATTGCCACGCACTGGTCTCGTTGGACGAGCCATGGCGAACTGGTCGAGGTTCAGCTTGCCGGCATGCCCGCGCCCGTTCCACAGATTCTGCGACCGTCGATTCGTAGGGCGGCACGAAGCCTTCGAGGATCTTGCTGGCGGCGGTGGTCGCGACGCCGCCCAGTCGCGAACAGGTCGCTGCATGCCGATCCGGCGCCCGCCAGCGGCGGTTTTCACCGCCGCGCGCGCCGCGTCAGCCGCATCGGCGGCGAGCGCGTGCTCCGGGTTTCGACCAGAAGGCGTTGAGCGCCCGCGCGCCCGCGACCTTGGCGTTAAGCTTCAGCGACTTCGCGCGCCAGAACTGGCCGTCGCGCCGTCGCGGATAGCGGCGATGCCGAATGTGGGTCAGGTCGGTCATTATTCCGTGCATGGGCACCGTGAAGAAGCCATGTTCGGCCTGCGGCGCATTCTGCATGAGGAGGTCGCGGATGCCGCCGTCATTGACGACGTCGTCGCGCAGGCGAAAGCTGGTTGGGGATCACCGCCGTCATCGGCTCGACGCCGCGGGTATCGACCTCCACCTGGCTGCTCGATCCAGCCAGGGATATTGCCGAGTTCAGGGGCGAGGCGCGTCGCGTCCTCCTCGGTGATCGCGATGCGGGCGAGGCTCGCGATCTTCTTCACGGTTGCGGTATCTGGACGTGGTTGCGGCTAGCATCGCCGCGCGGCTTCGCGCAACGCTTTGCCATGTCGGCGTACAGTAGTAGGGGCAAGCGGGGCGTCGGGATATGCAGTTGCGGCAGGGACGTCTCCTGCTGCAGTGCACAACGGGTGATGATGTGGCGCGCAAATTCCTGTATGTCGTGGCGCTCATCGTGCCTGACCATCGCGGCGGCAGCACGCCTATCGGTTGTTCGCAACCAGCTTCCGCTGGTCGACGGTCCCGTCCGATCGTTTCAGGCGCAGGCGGCAACGGCGGCGGACGCGTATAAGGATCACTGGTGTGGCTGGCGCGGCCCGAGCATGCCGGGCAATCCTTTCTGTGGGTCCCCGACCGGCTATGAGCCGGGCAAACCGGGCAAGCCGGGCGGCGGCGCGGCGGTCTTCTTCATCACCCGACCTCCTATATCAGCAAAGGCGCATTGAACGCCCGCTCGACGATCCGAGACCAATGGTCGCGCCGAGCTGTTCCTGCGCGGACAGGCAAGCGCCTTCAACGGATCGGGCGATTATCTGGGCGCCGCGCTGTCGCCGAGGCCACCTTCGGCGCGTTCTGGCCAGCATGGCGGACGCCGAACGCGCGCTGGACTTGGCCTACCGGGATGTCGATGCCGCCTTCACGGCGTTCTGGCATAAGGTCGATCCTAACCGCCTGATCCTCGCGGGGCATAGCGAGGGCGCACTGCACCTGTCGCGCCTGTTGACCGACCGGGTGGCCGGTGCCCGCGCTCCAGCAACCGGATCGTTGCCCTATATCGTCGGCTGGCGATGCTCGATGACCGCAAAACCTACCGCCATGGGATTGCCCGCCTGTGAGCGCGCCGACCAGACAGGTTGCGTGCTTTAGCTGGCAGGATTTTCGGTGAGCCCGCCGACCCGTCGCTGATCCTCGACGTCTTCAGCCAGACCAACGGCTATACCAGCGCGCCCCGCAAGAATGCGGCGATGCTGTGCACCAATCGCTGACCAGCGCCGGGCGTCGCTGCGCCCGCCACCGCCAATCTCGGCACGCTCTACCCCTCCGCCCGATCTCCAGACCGCCGCCATCGTCGCGACGCGAAGTGCCCCCAAATGCGACGGACGCGGTATCTTGACCATCGGCGAGGGGGCCCAAGCGTCAGCCCCTATGTCCTGCCCGGCAGCAATTACACGTATACGACTATCATAGGCCTGTTCTGGGCGAATGTCGCGCCGATGCGGATCGCCGTTTGAAAGCCTTTCGATGAGCCTGATCACCACCGACCGTAGCGCGTTTCGCGATGCCCTGCCCTCTGGCGGACGACTGATCCGGGCTGGATGTCGGCACCCAAGACGATCGGCACCGCACCGTGACGCCGGGTGGAGCTTCGCCAGCCCGGCCACGCTCGTTCGCCGCACCAAGTTCACTAGGACAAAAGCCCTGATCGCGATGATCGCGCAGCAGGGCGTCAAGGGTCTCGTCATCGGCCTGCCGCTCAATCTCGACGGCAGCGAAAGCCCGCGCTCGCAATCGACCCGCGCCTTTGCCCGCAACTGCGCCGACCTTGGCCCCATATTGTTCTGGGACGAGCGCTGGTCGACCGTCGCCGTCGAGCGCGATGATCGAGCAGGATATGAGCGCGCCAAACGCGCCGAGCGGATCGACAACCTTGCGCCGCGCATATCCTGCAGCCGCGATCCGATGCGGTGATGGCCTGATCGCCGCCGCTGCTCGACCGACGGCAAATCGACCATCATTGTATAATATGTAATATATTGGTCTTCCGGTCGCCCCTTTGTCACGCTGCGTCCCTACCGGCTCCCCTCCATTCCAACACCGTGGGGGCCATTAAATGCAATCGTTTTCATTAGTGTTTCGTGCGGCTTTGCTGCTGGGGTCCACGACGCTCGCCATGCCTGCCCCGGCGCAGCAATCGGCCACCGATCCACGCCCCAGCGAGGAGCACCAATCGCGACCAGATCGTCGTGACGGCACGCGCGTACCACCCGCTCCTCGGTCGAGCTGGGTGCGGCGGAAATCAGAAAATTGCTGCAGCGCCAAACCGGTGAAGGCGATCCAGACCCTGCCGGGCGTGCAGTTCGAAACCGCCGATCCCCAGAGGCACATAACGGAGCAGAACATCGCTGTTCGTCCATGGATTTCAACCAGAACCAGCTCGGCTTCACCATGGACGGCGTGCCGCTGGGCGACCAGTCCTATGGCAATTACAACGGCACAACGCCCGCGGCGCTGTTGATCCAGCGAATGTCGCGCGTCCGCCTGACCGCCGGCGCCGCCGATCCTCAGCACCGCCTCAGCCAGCCAATCTGGGCAGCGGGATCGAGACCTATTCGGTGATCCGGCCGCAACCATGGGCGTCCGCTGCCAGACGCTGAGCGCTATGACGCCAGGCCGCACTATCTGCGCATCGACAGCGAAGTCGAGGGCACCGGCGGCACCAATAGCGGCTATCTCGGTCGTCCGGCAAAGGCTCGCGCACGGGAATTCAACGCCCGCCGGGGCGGGTGGCGAACAATGCCAGGATTCGTCCACAAGGGCGGAACAGCGGCGTTGATAGCTATTTCAACATTTTTCCGACAAGGCCGAACCCAATCAGGATTCGGTCGCGCCTAATGCCACGGCGGCACGGGCCCTATTATCGCTCTGCTCTATCGAACTGGCAGGCCGCCCTCGCCTATGTCGACGCCAATGGCGCGCCGCCATGAACAACCGCGCAATATGAACTATTTCGGCGACGCGCAGCTACCGATATCTGGGCTATATCAAGTACGAGCATCGCTTCGGCGATGCGCGGCTGGTGAACCGGGTCTATTATCATCATGACGAGGGTCAGGGGGCAGATCACGGCCCGATCGCGGCCCGCTCCGGCCTGCCAGGCCCCTGTTCGCATCTATTATCCGGGCCCAGGAATCTGAAGCAGGTGTTCGGCGGATCGGGCTATGCGCTGCGCACCACCGAATATGGCATCGACCGTAAGGTCTGATCTCGACTCTCGCCATCATGCGGGCGATCACGAAATCGAGTTGGGCGGTTGGTACGAAGGCATAATCGCAGCACCATCTTCGCCGCTGGTATGCGCGCCGATCGACAACCCGCCCTCGCCCTATGAATGGGCCGATCCGCCAAGCGCCGCCTGACTCAATATGCCGCGATCACGAAATGCGGCCTGATCCAGACGCATGTGGGATCGCTGGCGCGTCCGCCAAAGCGGTCACGGTCGAGGCCGGTTCAAATCCAGCCTGCAATTCGCCGATGGCCCGCGTGCCGACCAGCCGCTGCCGGCGCTGCCTAACACCTCGACCAGCTATCCCGAAACGGCTGAACACCAAAAATAGTTTCCTGCCGGCGGTGGGCGCGATCTGGGACATCACCGCCGACGACCAGCTGTTGACCATATCCAGAAGAATGTCCGCCAGTTCCGGGCCTCGGTCGCGGCCGGCCTGTCGTCCCCTTCATGGTCGGCAGCAGCGGGCCCTTCACCGAATCAGTGGCCTCACCCGAAACCTCCCGGACCTGGGGGCGGGCCTGCGTTCGCGCCACCATGCGCTCGACCTCAACCCGCTGACCCGATCGAAAGGACAGATCAGCGCCTATCATGTCATTTCGACAACCGCCTGCTTCAGATCAGCGCGACGCCGGTCATCGCCTCGGTCATCGGCGGCGTGTCGATCCTTCAGAATATCCACGGCGCATTAAGACCAACGGCGTCGATGCCGCCGCGACGCTGCGCTTCGGCCCCATCATCGATCACAACGCTGTCCTACAACAGCTCGAAATATCGCGACAATTATGTCAGCGGATAACACCATCCTGACGGCGGCAAATATGTGCCCAACACCGCCAAATGGCTGAACAAGACGGTCACGATCAATGACGGTCCGTTCGAGGATTCAGGCGAGTGGCGACTATATCGGCCCGCCTTCGCCACCAGCGATCGGTCGATCGGCGGGCGCTATCTGCTAAATCCGGGCCGGCTACAACCTGCGCGATTGCCAGCCTGCCCGTCAAGGACCTGAAGCTGTCGGTCAGCATCACCAACGTGACCAACCGCAAAAGGGATTTACGAACTGGTCGTCAGCGCCGCCGCCAGCCTGGAACCGCTAACACCCAGCCGCCGCGGATGGGCTTCATCCGCTGTCCCAGGCGCGTTACAGCTTGCCGCGTGCCGGATCAAGCCCAGCGCTCGGTCCGCGCATCGGCTTGCCACGCATGGCAAGAGAGTGCAGCAGACCGACAGGCGGTGACCCCGGATCGCCGCTCGGCCGTCGCCACGCCGCCTCTTGCCCGGCGCCGTCCATCATCACGGGCGTGATGCTGGCGATCGTCATCGTCGCTAATTGGCGGCCCATATCGCAGGCGATGCGGTGCGCGGGCATGAGCAGCAATTCTATACGCTCTATGTCGCGGCCCGACATTCCCCTCTCTCATGCGTTCGATCCTTTGGCTGGCCGACAACCATCCGCCGCTCTTCTATGCGCTGGTCCGCGCGACCGCCAAGCTGGGATCGACGGTCGAGGGCGGCGGGTCGTCAACCTGATCCTGTTCGCGGGACCGCCATCCAGCTCAGCTTGGTGGCTGATCCCGCAGGGCACCGTCGGACCGGTTGGTCTTCGCGATCGCACTGGCCAGCGCGTGGCCGGCGATCGATCGGGCGACGGGTTGCGTTCAATTATCTCGCCTTTGCGGTTGCAGCGGTGGCCGCGGCCGCGTTGATCGGTTTCGATCAGGGGGCACCGCGCGCATCGCCGGGCGGAATGGGTGATGTTGACGCTGGCGCTGCTCGTCGCGCTCAACGTACACCCTCGCGACGAAGCATGATGATCGTCAGCGGGCTGGTCGCCCGCGATGGTATTGCGGCGCTTGGTCGCGCGCGACTGGCAGGCGGCATCCCGCTGTTGGGCGCCGCGACGCTGGCGGCGATCGATCGATGCTGCTCCACCTCGGCCTGTCTTCGGACGGATCGAGGCCAATACGCGCAGTTTTCTGGATCCAGGGCAGGTTTCAGCAGCGCGCGCTGGGCTATCCAGACCGAGATCGTGCGCAACCTGTCCGCCCAACCGCCGATCACGATCACGGCGGGATCAGTTTCGGGATGTGGCCTATCGCAGTTGGCGTGACCGCCGACTGGTGGCGCATGCCGATCTGGCGGGGACATTGGCGCTCCGGATTGGTGCTGGGCTTTGTGCGGCGATGATCGCCATCCATTTGTAGCGCCCTTCATCATCGACCGTTATTCCAGCACTGCATCCGGCCTTGGCGATGATCCTCGCGCTGGGTGCGGCGCGGCGCTGCTCGATCGCGTCTGCGGCCGTGGTCGCCGTAGTACAGCCGCGTTGATGACCTTTTCGGCCGTGACCGCGATCCATCTCAATCTGGGCCACACCTTGGCGCGGCCGAGTTGGTACGGCACGGGCCAAGCGATCGCCACCATCCGGCGAAACTGCCCACCACGAGTGCCCGCTGTCAGCCTGAACGGCAGCTGCCTGTCCTGATCTCTCCCCGCTGAGCGAGAACCGGGCGTTCCTTCCTTCGCCTATCGCATGGTCGCGGCGCATTTCGGCTTTCCTGCTCGCGGCCGCTGGGGATCGCACCATGCCCCGCGACTGCCCGACGCTCTTCTGGACCGAGCATGTCGCGGGCGACCGGTGAACTACGGAAGGGTCGTGTCCCCACTGCGGGACGCTGGCTCCCGATCAGCCGTGCCCAGATGATGCGGATCGGCGATGGGCATGTGCTGGCGCTTTGGCCGACCGGCTACCGCCCCCGCCTGCCGAACCGCCCTTGCCCGAACGCCGTCGGCCGCTACCCGGCAGCTGTGCAGACCTCGGATCATCTTAGCACGCGCTCATTCAGGGTGGCGCCGTTTTTCGCACCGGCATCGGCCGGTATCGACGGCCTTCAACCGCGGCGGGATGTTCCTGCTCGACGAGGCGGAACATTGGCTCCGATCGTGGCGCGACCGACGCCGGACACGCGGCTGGCGGGCCTCACCCCAGATCAACGCGTTCTTCGAACTCGACCCGGACTTTGCTGTCCTTCGAGATCGCGAAGAGAAACGCGCTGAGCGCCGTGGTCAACATGCATGCTGCCCAGTCAGGCGTGAAGAAGGGCGGACGCTGATCGACACGGCGATGACGCTGAACGCGATGCGCGCTGATGTGATCGTGATCCGCCACGGCGAGCGGCGCGTGGTACGCCTGATCGCCGACAAGGTCGACTGCCCGGTGCTGAACGCGGGCGACGGGCGGCATGAGCATCCGACGCAAGCGCTGCTCGACATGCTGACCATCCGCCGCCGCCGGGGCAGCGTGGCGGGGCAGAAGGTCGTGATCTGCGGCGACATCCTGCACAGGCCGCGTCGCGCCGCTCGACATTCTCGCCCTCACCCGCGCTCGCCGCCGAGGTGCGGGTGTGCCCCTTCGACGCTGATGCCCCTGGGATCGACGCGCATGTTCGTCACCCCTTCACCGATTTTGACGAAGCGATCAGGGATGCCGATGTCGTCATGATGCTGCGCGTCCAGAACGAGCGGATGGCGGGCGGCTATATCCCTCCACCCGCGAATATCGGATGCGCTACGGCCTGACCGCCGAGCGGCTCAAGCGCGCCAAGCCCGGTGCGCTGGTCATGCATCCGGCCCGATGAACCGAGGCGTCGGGAGATCGACTCGGAGGTGGTGGGACAGCCCCGCAATCGGCGATCACTGAACAGGTGGCAATGGGCGTCGCTGTGCGCATGGCATGCACAGACGTGCTGACCGTCAGGCCCTGGCTGGAGGCTGGGCATGAGCGTCACCGCCTTCACCAATGCCACGCTGATCTGCCCGGTCGGCGGTGAGATCAGGGCCAGACCCTGCTGGTCGAGAACGGCGTCATCACCGGCACCGGCGACGCTCCGAGGGTGCGACCGTCATCGACTGTGGCGGCAAGACGCTGGCGCCAGGCATCGTCGATCTCGGTGTGTTCCAAGGTCGACCATAACCGCGCCGGTATCGTTTCGGATCAGGTTGATGCCCGACCAGTCGCCGGTGCTCGACGATCCGGGCGTCGTCAGCGTGCCGCGCTGATCGGTCGGCCGGACCTGTGGATCCACCGATCGCGGCGGCCACCCGCTCGCTGGCGGGGACCGATCTGCCGAGATGGCGGTCTGCGTCTCCACGCAGGCGCGAAGGCGGTCGGCACCGGGCGCGGCTGGATCGCCGATTCGGGGGTGATGCCCGCGTGCTCGCTTAGCACCGGCGATCTGGGCCTCACCGTCATAGCCCATGCCGAGGACGGTGGCCTCGCTGCCGATGGGGTCGCGACGCTGAGGGGCGAGACGGCAAGCCGTCTGGGCCTGCCCTCCGCTCCCGCCATTGCCGAGTCGCTCGCCATCGCGCGCGACCTGATGCTGGCGGAGGAGACGGGCGAAGCTCCATATCCGACAGGTGACGACGGCGGCGGCTTCGACCTGATCCGCGCGGCCAAGCGTCAGGGGGTGAAAGGTGACCTGCGGGATCACGCCCGCGCATCTCCATCTTTCCCGATATCGCGGTCACCGATTTCCGGACCTTCGCCGCTTCTCCCCCTCTCCGGGACGAGAGCGACCGGCAAGCGGCTTTGGCCGCGGTCGCGGACAGGACAGTCGATGTCATCGGCTCCGGCAATACGACCCGCACGGGCCCGAGGCAAGCGCCTGCCCTTCGTCGATGCTGAAGCGGGCATGGCTGGCGAGTCGCTGCTGCCGCTCGCGCTGATGCTGGTGCGCGACGAGCGGATCACCCTGTCCCAACTGTTCGCGCTGCTGGCGAGCAATCCCGGCCAAAGGTGCGCAGGTCTCGACACGGCACGCTGGAGCAGCGAGCAAGCCCGCCGACCTGATGCTGTTCGATGCCGACACGCCATGGATGGTGTCGGGCGACGCCTTCGCCTCGGCTGGGGAATACGCCGTTCGATGGCTTCCCGGTTCCAGGAGCCGCGCAAAGCGCTTATGGAAGGGCGGTCGAGATTTTATACCCTTTGCGCCCAGCAAACGCCGCCCCCACGCTTCAATTAAAAAGGCCTCCCCAAGACATCTTGGGAGGCCCTTTCTAGCCGCGACGCGGGACCCGCGCGGGCCGCCCTGCGTCGGGCGCGGCGAATAGCGGCGCGGGCCGCCGGGACCGCCGGCCGGACGACCGCCATCGGACGACCACCGCCTGGCCCCACCGCGACGCGGGCTGCCATTCGATGCGCCACCGGCAGGGGCCATCCGGCCTGCTCGATCGCGATATCGTCCTTGGCATGATCCGCCTCGGTCCGCTTCAGCGCGGCGACGAAGCGCGACGCCAGCGCGGTCGGCACCTCGAACAGCATCTCGTTCGGCTGGATGCGGATCGCGCCGATCTCGTTGCGGGTGATGTGCCGCGACGGCAGATCATCAGCAGCAACCAGCGCGGATCGGCATTCTGGCGGCGGCCGACGCTCATCCGGAACCAGACGGTGTCGTCCGAAGCCCTCGCGACGCTCCGCGGCGGCGGTGCATCGCCCTCGACCAGTTCCTCGGCACAGGGCAGCGCGGCGCGGTGCGCGCGGACCAAAGCAGCGGCGATGTCCTCGGCCGACTTACTCGGCGAGCAGGCGCGTCGCCAGTTCGCGATCAGCCTCCGTCCACCTCGACAGGGGGCGAGCAATGCGGTCAGCAACCGCTCGCGATCCTGTTCGCGAATTTCCTCCAGCGTCGGCGCACGACGCCATTCGGCATCGATTCGCGCACCGCGCAGCATCCCCTCGACGCGGCGACGGCGCGGATAGGGACGATCAGGATCGCGTACCTTTGCGGCCCGCGCGACCGGTGCGGCCCGAGCGGTGCTGGAGCGCTTCGGCATCGCGCGGGATTTCGACATGGATGACGAGCGTCAGTCGGCAAGTCGATCCCGCGCGCCGCGACGTCGGTCGCGACGCGAACACGGGCGCGGCCGTCACGCAGCGCTTGCAGCGCATGGTTACGCTCATTCTGCGAATGCTCACCCGACAGCGCCACGGCCGAGAAGCCGCGCCTGACCAGACTGGCGTGCGGGTGGCGGACATTGTCGCGGGTCGCGCAGAACAGGATCGCAACCTCGGCCTCGTGCAGGCGCAGCAGGTTGACCACCGCCGCCTCGATATCGGCGGGGGCGACCGTCACCACCTGATAGGCGAGCGTCGGCATGGCCCTTATCCTCGCTGATCGTCTCGATCCGCTTGGCATTGGTCTGGTAGCGCTTGGCGAGCTGCACGATCAGGCGCGGCATGGTCGCCGAGAACAGGAGCGTGCGGCGCTCGGTCGGCGTCATCGAGAATCTGTTCCAGATCCTCGCGAAACCCATGTCCGAGTATCTCGTCCGCTCGTCGAGCACGACGAACTTCAGCGACGACAGGTCGAGCGCACCGCGCTCGAGGTGATCGCGCAGACGACCCGGCGTACCGACGACGATATGCGCGCCGTGGTTGAGCGCGCGACGCTCACGCGAGGCGTCCATGCCGCCGACACAGGTGGCGATGCGCGCGGGCGCCGGCATAGAGCCATTCGAGCTCACGGCTGACCTGCAGCGCCAGTTCGCGGGTCGGGGCGATGACCAGCGCCATCGGCGCGCCGGCCGAGGGCAGATGATCCGCGCCTGAAACGGCTCGCTCGCCATAGCGGGCCGGGCGGCGACGGTCTTACCCGGAACCGGTCTGGGCGGAGACGATCAGGTCGCGGCCTGCGCATCATCCTCGATGACGGCGGCGGGACGAGGAGTCGGCGCAGCATAGCACGCGCGGAAAGGGCTGCCGACAGGACCGGCAACCGTAGAAAAAGCGTGGGACTCAACAGAAAAGGCGCGTACCGCCGAACCAAGGACCCATCCTAACTCGGTTGGCGGATACACCCATGCGGCACGGGTGAATGTGTAGCGTTCCGTGAAAGCGTGGGCCTATACACGATGTCGGGAAACTCAAGCCATCGCGCCGCCGGCGCTTGCGGCAGAAGCGATGGCCCGTCATGGAGCCGCGCGCCATGTCCCCATGCGTTGATCCCCGATGAGTATCGCCTTTCGCCGCGAATCCGATGAGGAGCATCTCGAACCCAAATTCGAGCTGCCGATCCCGCCCGGCCCCAATCTGGTCACGCCGCGCGAGGCCGGGCTGACCCGCCAGGTCGCCGAGGTCGGGCGGCTCTGGCGGCTGCAACCGAAGGAAGAAGATCGAGCGCGGCTCCAGCGCGAATTGCGCTATTGGAACGCCCCGCGCCGCCACCGCCGAACTGGCGCCCGCCCCGGCAGGAGGGATGAGGTGGGGATCGGCAGCGTGGACGATCGTCTCAACGGCCAGACGAGCGCTGACCATCGTCAGCCGTAACCGGAGCCGATCCGTCGCAGGACCGCATCGCCTATGCCGCGCCATTGCGCGCACGCGCTGATAGCGCGATGGCCGGTAGTCGTCGCGTTCGGCGGGAAGGCCGATGCCGTGGAGATTCTGGACGTCTCACAGCCCACCTGATCGTCCTCGATAATGCGTCCCCTAAAGCCCCGCCCATGCAATCCTATGACGCGATCATCCTCGGCGCAGGCGCGGCGGGGGCTCATGGCAACGGCGACCGCCCGGACGAGGACGGCGCGTCACGGTCGTCGATCATGCCGACGCGCCGGGAAGAAGATCCCTGATTTCCGGCGGCGGGCGGTGCAATTTCCTAATATCGGCACCACACGCGATCGCTTCCTGTCATCGTCCGCATTTCGCCAAGTCGGCGCTGGGCCGTTACGGCTGCCGACTTTCCTGGCGCTAGTCGAGGCGTATGGTATCGCACGGCGCGAGAAGACGCTGGGGCGAAGCTCTTCTGCGACGGCTCGCTAAAGCAGATCGTCGGCATGCTGCTCGACGAGTGCGACCGCGCAGCGCGCGTTCAGGTGGGCAGGTCGATATCGCGCTCAGCGCTCCTTGGACGAGTCGCGCAGCGGCACCGCGTTCCGCATCACCCGGCGCAGCGAGGCGGCTACCGCCCCTGCCTGATCTCATCGCGACCGGCGGCCCAGGCATCCCCAAAATGGGGCGACCGGCTATGCCTATGACCTCGCACGCCAATTCGGCCTGAAGGTGGTCAGCCGCGCCCGGCCTTGGTTCCCGCTGACGCTGGGCGTGAGGAAGCGCTGTTCCGTTCGCTCTCCGGCCGCTGTAGCCTCCGAGGTGGTCGCGCGCGGAAGGCAAGACCCGGTTTTTCGCGAGCGGCGCTGTTCACCCCATCGCGGGCTGCTCGGGCCCGGCGGTCCTGCAAATATCGTCTATTGGCGGCATGGCGAGCGATCAGGGATCGATTTCACCCCCGACGCCGCGTCCGACTGGCTGATCGCCGCCAAGCACGCACAACCGCCTTTCCCCGCGCCGCGCGCTGGGTCAGCATCTGCCGACCGACTGGCCGAGACGCTGGCGGGCGACTGGCCCCTGCCCGCCGAACTCAGGGGCCGCGACCGACAAGCTGCTGGCGGCGGCGCGGCCGCGCCTCGCCGACTGATCCCTTCCACCCCAATGGCAGCGAGGGCTATGCCAAGGCCGAAGTGACGGTCAGCGGCGTATCGACCGCCGGCCTGTCCTCCCACGATGGAGACCCAAGACGGTGCCGGGCCTATAATATTTCGTCGGCGAGGCGGTGGATGTCACCGGCTGGCTCGGCGGCTATAAATTTCAATGGTACCGGGCGAGCGGCCGCGCGGCGGGTGAAGCCGTCTGAAAGGTCACAGCGCGGCGAGGCTATTCCCGGCCGTGCCCAATACACCACGGTCCCCGGCCCCGCTGACGCACGAAGCAGCGCCGCCGGTTTTGCGATAACGCTCGCACAACGTATCCGCCTGCGACCGGGTCAACCCGCCGACCGACAGGCGGTACAGATCGCCCTCGGGTCGGCGCAACGTCGCGCTCGACGGAAAAGCATAGCCCGACAGGCCGGCAAATTGGCGGGTCAGCGGCGCCCAAGCCTTTTGCGCACCCGCTTCATTGGCGAGCGCAACCGATCTGGACATTCCAGTCGCCCCTGGCGCCACCGCCTGGCGTTCCTCGACCTGGCGCAGCAGGGCGGGCGTCGTGACCGTGGCAGGCGCCATCCGCGCCACCCGCGACGTCTCGCTCGCCATCATCGGCAGCGGCTGCACCACCGCCTGCCTGTCGCGCAGCGAAGACGATCGCGGGGGCCTGCGCCACCGAAGCCGGGTTCTGCGGAAGGCCAGCTCAGTCGATGGGGCGACGGGTTCCTCCGGCCGGCTGCAGGCCGACCACCGCCACCGGCGGCACGGCGTTCAGGGGGCCAGCGTCAGCTTTGCCCCGTATCCACCGCCCGCCGCACGCCCCAGCAACCCATACCGATCGGCGGCCGGGCTGGTGGCGCTGGTGAAAACCGCCCATTTCACCGTCGCTTTGCTCGACATCAGCCGCGCCGCTCTGCCGACGCCGCCGCCGCGCCATTGCCCCCGCCAGTAGCGCCAGCACCAGAATTCTGCCACCGCGTCAGGGCTGGCCTCCAGCTCGCGCGCGCCGCGGCGGAGGATCTTCGCCCTCGCCCATTCCGCCGGCCAGTGCCGCCAGCGGGCGAGGTCCGTCGCCAGGATATGATCCGCATGACGGCCGAGCACCGCCCGACCTCTCCATCACCACCGGCGATCAGCGCCAGCGACAGATTGAGCGCAGCACGTCCGTCCGTGGGGTCGAGTTCCCAATGTCTCGGCAAGGCCTGTCGCGCAGGGGCGAAACGCCCGGCCTGGAAGGTGCAGCTCTGCCCCAGAAGCGCGCGATAATCCGCCCGATGCGGTTCGGCCGCCACCAGTCGCTCGGCGAACGCGACCGCGCCGGCACCGTCGCGCTGCGTCAGGATACCGCCGGGTCTGCTGGGCGAGCGCGGCGGTGCCCTGATCCCTCCCGCCGCACCGATACCGTCAGAGACCCGGCCGCGCGGCGTCGGACGGCAGGCGCAGCCGGTCAGCGCGCCACCAGCATCAGGGCGCTGACGCTACAGGTGATAAGAGTGCGGATCGTCGTCCGGTCTCACCGGGTTCGAGCGTGGTGGGAAGGAATGCCATGCGCGCGCACACGGCAAAGCGGCGCTTTCCCGGTCGCGATGCCCGCGGCAGATATGGCGGATGGTGCATGGCCCTTTCCCCGATCGCCAACCCACGCTAGCCGAGGCCTTCTAAGGAAAGATTAAGTCGTCTGGGGGCTTAGCCGTCCGGCTTTACCGCTGACCCGTCGCCGGGGCATGGATGGGCCGGTAACCTGTTGAGGATGAAGGATGATGCGCAGCTTCCACGGATGGGCACTGGGGCTGATCGCTGGCGGCATGTCTGGTCGCAGTGCCGGCGGCAGCCGATGTGAAGGCCGGCGCGTCGATGCTGGGCACAGGGCGATTATCGCAAGGCGGTGGAGGAATGGCGTCCCGCCGCGATCGCCGGCGATGCCGATACGCATTCGCACTGGGCGGGCCTATAAGCTGGGGCGCGGCGTGCCCGCTCGATCCGACGCTCGCCGAAAGCTGGTTCCGCAAGGCCGCTAATCAGGGGCATCTTCAGGCGGCCGACAATTATGGCTGGCGCGCTGTTCCAGTCGGGCAAGCGCGCCGAGGCCTTGCTGGTTGGAAAAAGTCGGTGACGCGCGGCGAGCCGCGCCGCTCGGCTCGTGCTGGGCACCATGTTGTTCAACGGCGACGGCGTCGCCCGCGACTATCCGCGTGCCTATGCGCTGATTATTACGGCCTCGCAGAACGGGCTGAAGGCGGCGTCGGAGACGCTGGCGCAGATGGACCAATATATCACCCCGGCCGATCGGCGAAGGCACCAGCTCGCGCAACCGCCATGCCGCGCGCCGCGACGATGCCTGCGCCAGCCGCCCTGCCCCCGGTCAGCCCTGGCGGATCGTCGACAATCGCGGCTCGATGGCAGCCCCATCGGGGCCGGTCAGTCGGTGCGGTGCCCTTACGCCCGCCCGGCGGGCGCCAGCTACCGCACCGAGCGAAGGCGCGCCCGGCCGCCCGCCGCCACGCCCCCACCCGGCGCGCGTCACCGCCAAGCCGCAGCCAAAGGCCAAGCCACAGGCTCGACCAGCGGCCGGCGGATTCAGCTCGGCGCATTCGGGATCGTAGCAATACCAGCACCCTGTGGCAGAAGGTGCGCGGACGCACAGGTGCGCGGCCCCTTCTATGTCGCGGCGGGCGGCGTCACCCGACTCGGGCCGGCGGCTATGCCAATCGCGCCGGCCCAGTCGGCCTGTTCGCGCTCAGGCCAACCCTGCGTGGTGGTCGCGCCCTGAGCTCATGCCTCCCATGCTGTGCTTGCGGAACCGGGCGCAGCATGGTGGTTATCGCCATCGGCGATGGCGGGTGACTTCATACGGCCAGTTACACCTCCGTCAGGCCTTCCGACCTGCCTCTTTCCGGGAGATCGGTGCAAAACCCGCCCCACCATCCCGGCGAAGGCCGAGATCCAGTTTGGTGGACGCCGGTAAGCCGCTCCTATCGTTACGCAACTGGCCCCGGCCTTCGCCGGGGTGAAGCGCATTCAGCCGTTACCCAGTCGGTCCGGGCAATGCCACAGGCATAAAAAGCGCCGTCAGGTCGTTATAATCCACCCGCGCCGCCGCGGCTTTCCGCGACGATCGGCAGCCCGGTACGCCACGCCCAGCCCAGCGCGGCGGATCATCGCCAAGTCGTTGGCGCCATCACCCACCGCCAGACTGGCCGGGCATCGAGCCCCAGATCGGCCAGCGCTTCGACCAGTGTCTTCTCCTTGGTATCCGATCCGACAATGGGCGACGCACCGTGCCGGTCAGCTTGCCGTGCGCGATCTCCAGATAATTGGCGATGGCGCGGTCGAAGCCGATCTCGGCAGCGACCAGCTCGGCGAAGCGGGTGAAGCCACCCGACACCAAGATCGCGCAACCGCCGCGCCTTCATCGTGCGGATAAGCGTCCGCGCACCCGCCATCAGCGTCACCCGCTCGGCCAGACACTGCTCGATGACGCTTTTCGTCAGGCCCCTCGAGCGCGCAACCCGCGCATCGAGCGCGGCGGCGAAGTCCAGTTCGCCGCGCATCGCGCGTTCGGTCACTTCGGCGACCTGCTCCTTGATCGGCATAGTCGGCCAGTTCGTCGATGCACTCGACGGTGATCATAGTCAGATCCATATCGGCGACTAGCAACCGCTTCTCGCGCCCTTCGCTGGGCTGGACGACGACATCGGTGGCATCGAACACCCCTCCAGCGCCCGCGCGCGCGCACCGCCAGCGGATCGCCGTCAAAGTCGAGATCGACGGCCCAGCCACGATCGATCAGCGCGTTGCGCCCACCGTGAAGCCGGCGCTTGCCAGTTTCGTCGCGGCGGCCGTCAAATCCGCATCGGCCAGCCAGCCGGCCCGTGGCTGCTATCAGCGTTGCCGTGAACATCAAGGCTCCTCTTTCCCGTCCGCTTTGCCGAAGGTCGCGCTCATCGCAGGGCCGACCGCCAGCAGCAAGTCCGCATTGGCGCTCGATCTGGCCAAGGCCACTGGCGGCACGATCATCAATGCCGATTCGGCGCAGGTGTATCGCGACCTGTCGATCCTCACCGCCCGCCCCTCGCCCGAAGAAGAAACACAGGCGCCGCACCGGCTGTTCGGCCGTATCGATGCGGCGGACGCATTTACTCGGCGGCGCGCTGGGCGGCGGAAGCACACGCGCCGCGATCGAGGACAGCGTGGCGGCGGCAGGGGTCGCTGCCGATCTGGTTGGCGGCACCGGCTTTATATGCGCACCCTGCTCGACGGCATCGCGCCGGTGCCGACATCGACCCGGCGATCCGCGCCGAGGTCGCGCGCTGCCGGTTGCCGAGGCGCATGCCGCCTCTCCCGCAAAGATCCGCAGGCGGCCGCCCGGCTCAACGCCGCCGACACCACCCGTGTCGCCACGCTTTGGAGGTGGTTCGCTCGACTGGCCGCCCCCCTGCACCAATGGCAGGCGCATAAAGAAGGCGGGATCGGCGAGCGCATCGCGCTGTCCGCTGTCATCCTCTTGCCCGACCGCGACTGGCTGAACGCGCGGATCGGGACACGCGCTTCGGCGAGATGCTGGACGAAGGACTGGACGAAGCCGCCACGCTCTGGCCTGCCCCGACCTGCCGCCGACGCCCCGATCCGCCGTGCGATCAGCGTTCCCAAAGCAGCGGCGCTGCTGGAAGTCGGATGACCCGCGCCGAGGCCGAGGCCGCCGGGGCGCTCGCCACAAGACGTTACGCCAAAGGCAATATACGGTTCCGCCATCAGCCGGGCCCCGGCTGGACCGCGATTTCCGACATCGACGCCGATGTGCGCCGCAGCCTAATCGAAACATTATTGCGCAATTGACGGTTGACGCGCACTTTTTAAACCGGTAGCCGCGCCTTTCCCGACAAGCCCCGACACAGGGGCACGGACAGAAGGACGAAGACGATGACCGAGAAAAGCGGGCCGATATCTGGTCGAGGCGCTGTGCGATCTCGGCGTGGAGGTCGTCTTCGGCTATCCGGGTGGTGCGGTGCTGCCGATCTATGACGCCATGTTCCGGTCGAAGCGCATCCGCCCATTCTCGTCCGCCACGAACAGGCGGCGACTCATGGCGGAAGGCTATGCCCGCTCGACCGGCAAGCCCGGCGTGGTGCTCGTCACCTCCGGCCCCGGCGCGACCAACGCGGTCACCGGCATCACCGACGCGCTGCTCGATTCGATCCCGATGGTGGTCATCACCGGCGGTGCCGACCGCGCTGATCGGCACCGACGCGTTCCGGGAAGCCGATACGGTCGGCATCACGCGCCATTGCTCCAAGCATAATTATCTGGTGAAGGACCCCGCGCGTCTGGGCGAGGTGGTGCATGAGGCGTTCCACATCGCGACCTCAGGCCGCCCGGCGGTCGTGATCGACATCCCGAGGACGTGCAGGTCGCCACCGCCCGCTATCAGAAGCCCCGGTCCCGATCCGTCACAAGACCTATCGCCCGCAGGTGAAGGCCGACCAAGCCCAAATCGAGCAGCTGGTCGACATGCTGGCGCCGCCGAACGCCGATCCCTCTATACCGGCGGCGGCATCATCAATTCGGGTCGGCCGCGTCGCAGCTGCTGCGTGAACCGGCTTCCCCCTCACTGGCGCGCCCGTCACCTCGACCCTGATGGGCTTGGGCGCCTTCGGCCAGCGACCCGCAATGGCTGGGCATGCTGGGCATGCAGCACCTATGAAGCCAATATGGCGATGAACCGGGCCGACCTCGTGGTCGCGCTGGGCAACCGCTTCGACGACCGCGTGACCGGACGGCTGGACGCGTTCAGTCCCAACAGCCGCAAGGTCCATGTCGATATCGACCGGTCGAGCGTGAACAGAATATCCGCGTCGACACGGCCATCATCGCCGATGTCGGCCACGCGCTGGAGGATGCGGTGCGCATCTGGAAGTCGCGCCAGCATCCAAGCCCGGCACCACCGGTGGGCGCCCCGCATTGCGGGCTGGCGCGCAGTCGGCTACCCTCTCCTTCCCGGGGCGGGCGACGCGATCATGCCGCAGCGCGCGATCCGTGCGCTGTACGACGCGACCAAGCGCGCCAGCCGATCATCACCACCGGGTGGGCCAGCACCAGATATGGGCCGCGCAGCATTTCCCGGCTTCGAAAAGCCCAACAAGTGGCTAACGGTGGTGGCCTCGGCACCATGGTTACGGCCTGCCCGCCGCGATCGGTGCGCAACTCGGCAATCCGGGGGCGCTGGTGATCGATATCGCGGGCGAAGCCTCGATCAGATGAACATCCGGGGAACTGGCGACGGCGACCCAGTACCGCCTGCCGGTCAAGATTTTCATCCTGAACAACGAATATATGGGCATGGTCCGCCAGTGGCGGAACTGACCTGAAACCGCTATGCCAAAAGCTATTCGGACTCGCTGCCCGATTTCGTGAAGCTGGGCGGGGCCCTATGGCTGGAAGGCATATTGATCGAAACATCGCGATCAGCTGGAGGACAGCATCGCCGCGATGCTGGACCATGACGGGGCGGTGATCGTCGACTGCCGCGTCGCCAAGCTCGCCAATTGCTTCCCGATGATCCCGAGCGGTGCGGCCCATACCGACATGATCCTGCAGGCCAATGAGGGTATCGGGCACCATGGACGACGAGGCCAAGGCGCTCGTCTGATCCGGCATCAGCCGATAGCCTGAACAGCATGATAGGAAGACTCGGCTTCGGCCGAAGGTGACGGGTGGAAATGCACATCAAGACCGAACAGGTGGAACGCCACACGCTGGCGGTGATCGTCGACAACAGGCAGGCCGGGCATCCTCGCCCGGATCGCGGGGCTGTTCACCGCGCGCGGCTATAATATCGAGAGCCTGACCGTGTCGGAGATCACCGCCGACAAGGCCGTCAGCCGCATCACCATCGTTACCAGCGCCTCGCCGCCGGTGATGGAGCAAATCATCGCCCAGCTCGACCGGCTGGTCCCGTCCACAAGGTCACCGACCTGACCGTGCTGGGCGACCATGTCGAGCGCGAGCTGGCGCTGGTGAAGGTGGCCGGGACCGGCGACCGCCGGATCGAGGCGCTGCGCGGCGGAAGTCTGCCGCGCCCGCGTGGTCGACGCGACGATCGGCAGCTTCGTGTTCGAAGTCACCGGCACCATCGCCAAGATCGACAAGTTCGTCGAGTTGATGGGCGAAGTCGGCTGGTCGAGGTCGCCCGTACCGGCATCGCCGCCATTTCGCGGGGTAAGGACGCGGCCTGAACCGCCCATTTTCAGACTATCCGCGAGGCCCGACGCGGCCCGCCTATTTCGAAGGGGAAGTTGAAATGCGTGTCTGTTATGATCGCGACGCCGATCTGAACCGATCTCCGGAAGAACATCGCCATCTGGGTTACGGCTCGCAGGGGCCATGCCCATACGCAGAACCTGCGCGATTCGGGCGTCAAGAATGTCGCGATCGCGCTGCGCCCCAGTTCGGCCTCGGCCGCCAAAGGCGGAGGCTGCGGGCTCAGGTCTGTCGAACAAGGAAGCGGCCGGCTGGGCCGACATCCTGATGATCCACGGCCCCGACGAGCATCAGGCCGCGATCTATGACGCCGACCTGAAGGGCAATTTGAAGCCGGGCGCCGCGCTCGCCTTCGCGCACGGCCTGAACGTGCATTTCGGCCTGATCGAGCCGCCTGCGGACATCGACGTTATCATGATCGCGCCGAAGGGGCCCCGGCCACACCGTGCGCAGCGAATATGTGCGCGGCGGCGGCGTGCCCTGCCTGATCGCGATCCATCAGGACGCCAGCGGCAACGCGCATGACGTGGCGCTGGCCTGTGCGTCGGGCGTCGGCGGCGGTCGCTCGGGCATCATCGAGACGAACTTCCGCGAAGAGTGCGAAACCGATCTGTTCGGCGAGCAGGCCGTGCTGTGGCGGCGGCGACCGCGCTGGTCGAGGCGGGCTTCGAGACGCTGGTCGAGGCAGGCTGTGCCCCGAAATGGCGTATTTCGAGTGCCTCCACGAGCTGAAGCTGATCGTCGACCTGATGTATGAGGCGGCATCGCCAACATGCGCTACTCGATCTCGAACACCGCCGAGTACGGCGACATCAAGACCGCCCACGCATCATCACTGAAGAGACCAAGAAGGAAATGAAGCGCGTGCTCGCCGACATCCAGTCAGGCCGCTTCGTGAAGGACTTCGTGCTCGACAACCGCGCCGGCCAGCCCGAACTGAAGGCCAGCCGCATCGCCGCCAAGCGCCATCAGATCGAACAGGTCGGCAGCGAACTGCGCGCGATGATGCCGTGGATCGGCGCGAACAAGCTGGTGGACAAGGCGAAGAACTGATTTTTCGTCTGGGGGTGGGCTCGGTGGACTCCGCGGCCCTCCCTATCCCCTCCGTTTGGGAGGGCATATAAGCAGGTGCCGCAAGCGCTGGCGAGGCCCATGGTTTGCGGCAAAAGCCCCCTCCGCCCGAACCTCTCCCCTCCCGCAAGCGGGAGGGGCTGGGGGGCAAGGAGCCCTCGCAGAGACCATCTCCCCACTCCAGCGGAAACGCATCGTTGCGACCTTGGCCTTTGACGTGCGTTATGCGCACCGACCACAAGGCCGTGATCCAACAGGAGTACCACCCATGCGTTTCGTCGTCCCCGCCGCCACGGGCGCTCGTCTTCGCCGCCCCGCCATCGCCCAGACCCAGCCCGGCGCCCCCGTCGCCTCGCGCGTCGTCGCGGGCACCTGTGGTCGATCCCGCCCATACCGGGTCACCCGGTCGCTGAACCATATGGGCTTTTTCGGTGCTGGAGGGCAGTTCGGCGCGTCGGACGGCACGCTGACCATCGATCCCGCCCGCCCTCAGGCCGCCAGGTAGACGTGACCTTCAAGATTGACAATCTGTCGGTCACCGCCGCGCCGTTCGCCAATCACTTGAAGTCGAAGGACTTCTTCGACGCCGCGACCTATCCGACCGCGCGCTTCGTCTCGACGGGCGTGAAGGTGATGGGGAACAAGGCGGTCATCACCGCAACCCTGACCATCAAGGACCAGACCAAGCCCGGTGACGCTGAACGCCACCTTCTTCGGTGCTGGCACGAACCCGATGTCGAAGAAGCTGAACATCGGCTTCCGCGCGACTGCCAAGATCAAGCGTTCGGACTTCGGCGTCGGCGCTATGTCACGGTCGTGGGTGACGAGGTCGACCTGACGATCAACGCCGCCTTCACCGCACAGTAATTGCGGGCCGCATCCAGAAGACAGGATCGTTGCCAAATCCACGCACCACCCCGGCGAAGGCCGGGGTCAGTGAACAATGCGGATTACCCACGGGCATCTCCCCAGCTGGATCCGGCCTTCGCCGGGATGATATTGGACAGAGGTTGCAGGAAACCAATTTCGCCAAGATCGCGACACGACGAGGCCGCTCCTCATGGGGCGGCCTCGTTCGTTAATGCCACCGCCGTCAGGCGCCGTCATCAATCTCGATATGGACAACGCGGCCCCGACGCGGCGCTGACCCCGTGCATCATGATCGCCGCGCTGCTGCTCCGTTCGCTTCGACTTATCCGCCCTTAGGGGAGGATCGGCGTGGCCATGCGCGACTTCCCTAAGGGGCGGAATGAACCGATAAGCCTGTCCCCGCCGCGCCTATGGCCAGATGCGGCCGAGAATGCTGGAAGACCCGATCATGTTGCGCGATCCCTCGACCAAATACCGCCTTTTTCCCACCATCACCCCTGCCCGACCGGCAATGGCCGAACCGCACGATCACCAAGGCGCCACGCTGGCTGTCGACCGACCTGCGCGGCGGCGGCAGGCGCTGATCGATCCGATGGACGCGGAAAAGAAGACGCGGATGTTCGACCTGCTGATCAAGGTAGGCCTGAAGGAGATCGAGGTCGGCTTCCCGAGCGCCGGTGCGACCGAGTTCGACTTCATCTCCGGCCTGATCCGCGACGACCGCATCCCCGAGGACGTGACGATCCGGTCCTCACCCAATCGCGCCGCGACCTGATCGAACGCAGCTTCGAGAGCACGGACGGCGCGCGCAGTGCGATCGTCCATCTCTACAACGCGGTCAGCCCGGCGGCGCAAGATCGTCTTTGGCATGACCCGCGACGTGAGGTCCGCCAGATCGCCGTCGAAGGTGTCAAGATCCTGCGCGACAGGCGGCCAAGCGTCCCAACACCGACTGGTTCTTCGAATATAGCCCGAGACCTTCTCGACCGCCGAGCTGGACTTCTCGGTCGAGGTCTGCGCCGCCGTGATGGACGTGCTGAAGCCGACCCCGACCATCCGCTGATCCTGAACCTGCCCGCCACCGTCGAATGTGCGACGCCCAATGTCTATACCGACCCAGATCGAATGGTTCGGCCGCAACATCGAACCGCGACTCGGTGGTCATCTCGCTCCACACGCACAACGACCGGGGGCACCGGCGTCGCCGCTGCCGAGCTGGGCGTGATGGCGGCGCGGACCGGGTCGAGGTTGTCTGCTCGGCAATGGCGAGCGGACCGGCGCAATTACGATCTCGTGACCGTCGCGCTCAACATGTACACGCAAGGCGTCGACCCCAAGCTCGACCTGTCGGACATCGACGAGGTGGTGAACACGGTCAATTACTGCACCAATCTGCCCGTCCATCCCCGCACGCCCTATGCGGGCGATCTGAGTCTTCACCCGCCTTTTCGGGCGCCATCAGGACCGCGATCAAGAAGGGCTTCGCCGCGCAGGGCATCTCGCGCGGCGATCTGTGGGAAGTCCCTATCTGCCCATCGACCCGCCGATCTCGGCCGCAGCTACGAGGCGGTCATCGCGTCAATTCGCAGTCGGGCAAAGGGCGGCGTCGCGGGTGATCGAGAGCAGGACAAGGGTTGCAAGCTCCCCAGCTCGGGCCGATTTCAGCCGCCATGTCCGGGCGCTGGCCAGCGCCACCAGCCGCGAACTCAACGCCGCCGATATCTGGGGCGGGTTCGGGGCGACCTATCTACCGCGCGAAGGCGACCGATTCGTGCTGCGCGATTATGAGAGAAAGCGGCTCGGCGGGGGCAGCGGACCTTTATCGGCCGCGTGCAAGTGGATGGCGAAGGCGTTCGATCTCCGGACGCGGCAACGGTCTGATCTCCAGCGTGATCGCCGCGCTGGCCGACACGACCGGACCGGCGCTGGAAGTCGTTGACTATAACGAACACGCCATCGGCCACGGTGCCGACGCACAGGCCGCCGCCTATGTCGAGCGCGGACCCGCTGACAGGCGGACCGTTTTTCGGCGTCGGGCTGGACACCGACATCGCCACCGCCAGCGTTCAGGCGGTGCTCTCCGCCGCCAACCGGGCCTGATGTACCCGACCGCCGCCTTCCCCGGCTAAAGACGGCGATGATGGCGGCGGTCGACCTGTCTTCCCCTCATCCTGCATGGGGAGGTGGCGGGCCGCAGGCGTGACGGCAGGGGTGTCGGCTCAGGTATCCCATCGCGAGCACCGACGCCCCGCCCTCCGCCAGCTGGCCTTTCTGCCCGGAACGCTATCGCGAGACGCTGCGGGAGCGCAGCGCCTCGCTCACGCTCACCATCTGGCGCATCTCCTGCTCGCACGGCTGTTGCTGCACCTCGCGCCCCAAGCTGATCAAAGCAGGACAAATCCTCGTCGCTCAGCACCTTTTCCCTCTCGCCCTCGGACGAGAATGCCGGCGCGCCGGTGCCCAAGACCCGCACCGTGACGCGCAAGCCCGCCGCCGCCGGCGGATCGAAAACGCCGGTGGTCGACAAGCAGCCCGACACGCCCGCCCCGACCGAAGCCCGCCGAAACCACGCCGACCCCCGCGGCAATGGGGCGACAAGTCGCTGTTCGACGCCGGCGACATCGCCGCCATGCCAAAGGGATCAGGCAAGGGCGTGGGATCGAGCGACGGCGACGATCGCAGGCAGGATAGCGCATCGGCCTATGGCCCGGGCGAAGGGCCCGGCGGCAAGCGACTCTACAATGCCGAATGGTTCCCCCCGCCGCCCGACCGATGCCGAGCTCAACGGCTATCTGCACGATCCGCCGCCGCCGGGAGCTGGGCGCTGATCGCGTGCCGGACCATCCCCGGCCACCGGGTCGAAATTGCCAGATCTGGGCGAGTCGCCGGTCGGCTCCGGCTTTAGCGCAGGCGATGCGCGAGGCCGCGCGGCAATTCCGCGTCCGGGCGCCGCGCGTCGGCAGCAAGGAAATGGTCGGCAGTGGGTGCGGATCCGCATCGACTTCACCACCAGGGTGGCGGTGACTGAGCCTCAATAGGTGAATTGCAGCTGGGTGCGGATCAGGTCGCCGGTCGCACGGCCCGTCCGCCGCAGATCCGCCTCGCGCCGCTCCATGCAGGCATAAGCCAAAAAGTCAGCTCCAGCGCCTCGACCAGATTGCAGCTCGACGCCGGCTTCCCATTCGTCAGTTTCAATCGCGGTGCATCGGCATTGGCCTTCCACCGCCGCGATAGCGTTGCCAGCGGACATAGGGGATGGCGCGCCCACCGGGGTGGGGCCCAGATTGCCCATCAACTGGACATAGCCACCGCCAAAGGGCGACGAACGCACCGCGCGCAGATCGCCATCATATTGCGGGCCGTAACCGGTCGTCCATTCGGTCTGGATACCGAAGGCTGCGGATAGAGGATGGCGTGAAGCCCCACCCGGTCGTCGCGATAATTTTGCGGACTGTACCCCCCCGCTGCGCAATTCGGGGCGGAAGCGGTTGAACAGGGCCGAACCGCCGACCTCAGCACCTGCCCTTGAACAACAGGCCCAGTCCATCGAGTTCGATCGGCGGGTCGCCATCGCCACCTTCATCATCGTGGCGTTGCGCTCGGTCGGTTGGTCCCCTGCCCGTTATATAGCGCCAGTCCGAAGGCACCGTAATTTCGAACAGCTTCTGCTTGGCCTTGGTCAGCCGGTCCCAGATCGCCTGCACATGATCGGGCGTGTAATATAGGTTGATGCCGACATCGCGCTCGCCCGGCACGCCGCTATTGATCGCGTCCGATCGGTCGAGTGGCAGGCGGTTGGACGAGCTTGCAGATTCTCCCAGCCGAACGGCACCTTGGACTGACCGAAGCGCAGGCGCAGACGGCGTTCGGGGTCGAGAACCAGTCGACATAGACGTCGCGCAACTGAGCCAAAATTCTCGCGCCGCTCGGTGCTCGACTGGTTGTTCACCGCCGCGCCGAAGTCGTGCTGAAAATAGAGTTGCAGCCGGTCGGTAATGTCCCCCGCAACACCAGCCGGACACGACGCAGCAGGAAGCCGCCATCGTCGTTGATCGAGCTGTCATGCACCGACGCAGCCGCGATCCGGTATCGGACAGAGGCTCCTGATCGTCCAATATGGCGTTGTAGCGAAGCTGCGTATAGCCGCGCAGCCGCAGCCGCGCTCATACCATGGCGCGCGGGCGGAGGGCGGCTTGGCGGCGGCGATACGCGGCGCCGGTTCGCTGGGGACCGGCGCGGATGCCGCCATTTGCGGTGCAGGCGGGGGCAACCGGCGCAGCTTGTGTGGGGGTGTGGAGCGCCGCAGCGGTCGCCGTCCCGTTTTGCGCCTCGGTCAGTGCCTTGATCTGGGCCTTCAGCTCATCGATCTGGCGCTGCAACTCCTGCACACAGTCTGCGCGCGGCAACCGGTACCGGGCAGGATGCCAGCAGCATGGCGACGGCGACCCGATAATGGGCCGATGGGGTCTCGACATCATTACGTGCTGGTTCCGCCCTGTTTGCGGCGGCAGGCCAGCACCGCCCGCTTCGCAACAGATTGATGACAATCCGGTGATAAATTGTTGATAGCGACGCGCTCAGCGCGTCCGCTCGATCTCACCCACCCGCGCATCGGGGTAGATGCCGGTCTTCATCGATCCGCACCTTGACCGCGACCACGCGCATCGGCCGGGCATAACGCCGCCACCGCCTCGCACAGGCTTTCCTGCAAGGCGAAGCCGGGACCCTGCGCCATCGCGACGATGGCGTCCTGCAGGAAGTCGTAATCGAGCACGTCTTCGATCCGGTCGGCGCTGGGCGCGGCAGGATAGGGTGATGGTCATCGCCACCGACAGGGTCACCGGCTGCGGCTCGGCCTCATGCGGATGGATACCCAGCCGCATCGCAACCCGCAGTTCGTCGAGCAGGATGGTATGGGTCGCGCTCATCCCGCCCCTCGAACATCCATCGCCATCGGCGGCAGAAACGCTGGCCGCAATCGACGGAGCGTCTGGCGCAAATCCGCGCGCGGTGAGTAGGAAGGATACGGCCTCCGCCACCGCTTCCGCAACCGATCGGGCGGTTGAGCAGGTTCTTGACCGAGGCGGCGGCAAACTCCTCATCTCGCTCCTGGTCACCGCTTTGCAGCGTCGGGCCGGGGCGACCGCGCGTTTGCGCGATGCGCGAAGGCCTGCGCCAGCATCGCCCATTCTGCCCCGCCAGCGCAATTTGGCGCAGCTATAGGCGAAGAAATCGGGATTGGGATTGGCGAGTTTCTGATCGAGGATATCGACCACTGCACCGTCCGTTACATCGTCCGCTGCGCGAGTGCGGAGGCGAGCAAGGCAGGCGCGGTGGCGTTGATCGCGTAAAGCGCGGCCATCAGCGCCGCATCGACCTGTGGCGGCCGGTCGAAGAGAAACGCCGAGGCGCTGCTGACCGGGCCGTCGATCGGGCCAGCCCGCCGCTTCGCGCGCACGGACGAACAGCGCGTCGATGCCGTCCAAGTCCGCCAGATCGCCCTGTACCGTCACCGCGTCTAAGCTCCGCGCGCCAGCGCCTGCGCGTCCCGGCCGAACCGTTATAATGCACCACCAGCCGGTGCCCGTCCGCCGCCAGCCGACGTGCGATCGCGCCCCCAGCCTCTTGGCCGCGCCGGTCACCAGCACGGTGCGGATCGTCATCCGCCCGGGCCATCAGCGACAGGACTTCCTTGCGGCTACGATCATCGTCACGGAACACGCCCATCATCCGGCTGGTCACCATTGCGACACCGGGCGTCCGCACCCGCGCGCGCGGTCATGCAGGCATGGGTCGCCTCGATCACCACCGCGACACCTGGGGGCTTCAGATTTTCCCAGATACAGTCGGCGACTTCCGCCGTCAGCCGCTCCTGCACCTGCAAGCGCCGCGCGAAACCGTGCAGTACCGCGCCAGCTTCGAGATGCCGACGACATGGTTGCGCGGCAGATAGGCGATATGTGCCCGCCCGATGATCGGCGCCATGTGATGCTCGCAATGCGACTGGAAGGGATGTCCTTCAGCAGCACGATCTCATCATAGCCGCCGACCTCCTCGAACACGCGCGACAAGTGGACAGCGGATCGTCGCCATAGCCCGCAATATTCGCGCCACGCCCGCGCCACCCGCTTGGGGGTATCGATCAACCCCTCGCGCGTCGGATCGTCGCCCGCCAGGCGATAAGCGTGCGGATGGCACGGGCCACATGATCAGGCACGGCGATCTTGCCGTCCTCGCCGATCAGGTCGCCATCCTCCGGGTCGCCGGTGCAGCTCATATTCTGTCCTTCATATCAAAGTCGATGCGATAGCGGATCGATTGGCGGGCGCAAAATTCCTGCTCATCCCCGCGATCCCCCGCCCGTTCAGCCTGAACGAAGTCGAAGGCAAAAGGAATCCGACGGGTTCAGCCGATACAGTGTGGCCTTCAACGCTCAGGCTGAACGGAGGGACGGATGCGTGGCGCAGCGGGCGGAATTACCGCGCAATCGCTCCGCCGCCGGGCGACATGGTCGGCCATGAAGGTCGAGATGAAGTTGTAGCTGTGATCGTATCCGGCTGCATCACGGGTTAGCGCGCGATCCCCGCCTTCTCGCACGCCTCCGCCAACAGTTCCGGCCTGCCGTTGCTCGGCCGGAACTGATCAGCATCGCCCTGATCGACAGCAGGTCCGGCACTCGCGCGCCGTCCTCGATCAGCGCGCGACCGCATCCGCTTGCCGCCACGTTGCACGATCTGACCCCAGATAACCGCCCCAGCGCCTTCTCGCCCCACGGCACTGGACGGCGCGACGATCGGGCGAAGGCCGACACGCTGCGGAAGCGGTCCGGCTACGCAAACCAATGGTCAGCGCGCCGTGGCCACCCATCAGTGGCCGATGATGGCTTGCGCATCCATGTCCGCAACAGGGAAATGCTCGGCGATCAGCGCGGGCAGTTCCTGCTCGATATAGGTCCGCATCCGGAAATGCTTCGCCGGGGCTCCTGCGTGGCGTCGACATAGAAGCCGGCGCCCTGCCCCATGTCATAGGCCTCGTCATTCGCCACGCCTTCTCCGCGCGGCGAGGTGTCGGGCGCGATGAAGATCACCCGGTGCTCGGCACATGGTCCCTAAACTCGCCCTTGTCGGTGACATTGGCATGGGTGCAGGTCAGCCCCGACAGATACCAGAGGACGGGCAGCGTCTCGCCCGCCTCATGCTTGGGCACGAAGACCGAGAAGGTCATCCGCGTTCCCGTCACCGCGCTGTCATGCGCATAGACGCCCTGCACGCCGCCATGCGCCTTGGAGGTCGAAATCGTCTCGATCGTCATCGGAACACCACCGTCCGGTTGTCATTGAGGAAACCCGCCGCTCGCCCACCCAAGCGACCGCGCGGGCCAGCACCTGCGCCTCGATATCGCGGCCGATGCGGATCAGATCGTCGATGCTGGCGCGGTGATCGACCCCGCTCGACCGCCTGTTCGATGATCGGCCCTTCGTCGAGGTCGGCGGTCACGAAATGCGCGGTTGCACCGATCAGCTTCACCCCCCCCCCGCGCATGGGCGCGGTGATAGGGCTGCGCGCCCTGAAGCCGGGCAGGAAGCTGTGATGGATATTGATGCACCGCCCGGCAAGGCCGCGACCAGCCGTTC
The DNA here is from genome assembly GCA_903632075.3 of Acanthosepion pharaonis. Classification (NCBI taxonomy): domain Eukaryota; kingdom Metazoa; phylum Mollusca; class Cephalopoda; order Sepiida; family Sepiidae; genus Acanthosepion; species Acanthosepion pharaonis. The sequence continues at coordinate 58,686 of CAHIKZ030004057.1, forward strand.
GCCCAGCACCTGCATATAGCGGGCAAGGACCAGATAATCGGCGCGGGTCTCGTCCATCAGGCGAGCATCGCCGTTTCCTGCTCGCGCGATTGGCGTCGCCGACCGGCAGGTGATGCGGGCAGGCCATGCCATTCGACTAGCGGGCGCAAGCCGTCGCGGTTGGACACGACCCGACGATCTCGACCGGCAGCGTGTTGGTCCGCCAGCGATGGAGCAGGTCGTTGAGGCAATGCGAGCCCTTCGACACCGCGATCAGCATCCGGGGCGCTCGGCCGCTGGCGCGACATGCCAGTCGAAGCCGAACCCGCCGCCGGTTCGGTCAACGCCGCCCTCACCCCCTCGACCGAGGTGGGAAGCGCGGCCCCTGACCGGTGAAGACGATGCGCAGGAAGAAGCGCCCCCGTCTCCAGATCGGCATATTGCTGGCTGTCAAGGATGAACCCGTCGATCCCCCGCCAGCGCGCCCCGACACGGCCGCGACGATGCCGACCCGGTGGCACGCCAGCGTCAGGATATAGTCGTGGCCGCTCACGCCTTCGCAGCGGGGCAGGCGATGCACAGCTTGTTGCCGTCCGGATCGCGCAGATAGCCGAGATAGGCGTTGCCCAGCCCGGTCTGCCGCTCGCCCACCGGCCCCTCGATCGCCGTGCCGCCATTCGCGACGCCGGCTGCGTGGACCGCTTGGACCTGTGCGGGGTCCGCCGCACCAGCCCGATCGTGCCGCCATTGGCATGGGTGGCGGGCTGACCATCGATCGGCCGGGTCACGATGAAGACCGCACCATTATGCAGGTACATGACACGCTCGACCTTCGGGTCCACCATCCCGGTTTTGCCGCCCAGCGCGGTGAGCAGCGCATCATAGAATGTCTTGGATCGCGCGATGTCGTTCGATCCGACCATGATATGCGTGTACATCAGGCTGCCTCACCAAAGTGCCCGCGCACAGCTTGTTGCCGGTCGGGTCGCGCAGATAGGCCAGATAGACCTTGCCCACCGGCACGGTGCGGATGCCCGGCGGATCCTCGATCGCGGTTCCGCCATGCGCCAGTCCGGCGGCATACCGGGCGTCCGCCTGCTCGGGCGAGTCGACCGCAAAGCCCAGCGTCCCGCCATTGGCGAAGGTTGCCGGCTCACCATTGATCGGTTTGGACAGCAGGAACCGCGCGCCCTTGTGGCTGTAGATCAGCCGTCCCGGGGGATCGACCACCCCTCGGGCGCGCCGAGCACGCCCAGAAGGGCGTCGTAGAAGCGCTTGGCCTCGGCGATGTCGTTCGCGCCGAGCATCACATGGCTGAACATCAGAACACCACCACGCTGCGGATGCTCTCGCCCGCATGCATCAAGTCGAAGCCCTTATTGATCTCCTCCAGCGTCAGCCGATGGGTGATCATCGGATCGATCTCGATCTTGCCGTTCATGTACCAGATCGACGATCTTGGGCGTGTCGGTCCGCCCGCGCGCGCCGCCGAATGCCGTGCCGCGCCAGTTGCGCCCGGTCACGAGCTGGAACGGGCGGTGCTGATCTCCCTGCCCGCCTCGGCTACGCCGATGATGATCGAGGTGCCCCAGCCGCGATGACATGCCTCCAGCGCGGTGCGCATCACCTCGGTATTGCCGGTCGCGTCGAAGCTATAGTCCGCACCGCCATCGGTCAGTTGGGATTTTCGCGATCGTCTCCTCGCGCGACAGGCCCTTTGGAATTGAGGAAATGGGTCATGCCGAAGCGACGGCCCCATTCCTCGCGTGCGGGGTTGATGTCGACACCGATGATCCGGCCCGCGCCCGCGAGCTGGCACCACGGATAACGTTCAGGCCGATGCCGCCCAGACCGAAGACGACGATATTCTCGCCTGGCTGGACCTTTGGCGGTGTTGACCACCGCGCCGACGCCCGTGGTCACGCCGCAGCCGATATAGCAGCTCGTGTCGAACGGCGCGTCCTCGCGGATCTTGGCGACCGCGATCTCGGGGAGAACGGTGAAGTTCGAGAAGGTCGAGCAGCCCATATAATGGAAGATCGGCTGGCCCTTATAGCTGAACCGGGTCGTGCCGTCGGGCATCAGGCCCTTACGGGTGGCGCGAATCGCGGTGCACAGGTTGGTCTTGCCCGACAGGCACGACTTACACTGGCGGCATTCGGGGGTGTAGAGCGGAATGACATGGTCGCCGGGCTTCACGCTGGTCACGCCTGCGCCGACCTCGCGTACGATGCCCGCGCCTTCATGGCCGAGCACGCTGGGGAAGATACCCTCGCTGTCCAAGCCGTCCAGCGTATAGGCGTCGGTGTGGCAGATGCCGGTCGCCATGATCTCGACGAGGACCTCGCCGGCCTTCGGGCCTTCCAGATCAAGTTCGACGATTTCGAGCGGCTTCTTCGCTTCAAAAAGCGACGGCGGCGCGGGTCTTCATGGGTTCCTGTCTCCTTGGATGCGCTCCTGATGCCTCGGGCGCGCGATGGTGCAACCAACGAAAGCCCTGAGGGATTGATGCGGATCTACAAGCCGGGAGAGCATGGATGACCGAGTTTAAAAAGAACGATCGCGTCACCGGAACAGCCATGGCGGCACCGCCGAGGGCAAGGTCGTCAAGAAGCAGACCAGCGATACGACCATCAAGGGTCATACCGTCCGCGCATCAAGGATGAGCCGCAATACATTGTAGAGAGTGACAACGGCGGAAAGGCGGCGCACAAAGGCGGACGCGCTGGAAGAAAGCGTGATTCACGCGTCCGTCCCGCCAAAGGGCCGGGATGCTGAGGATTATAGGAAGGAACATCATGGCCACCGCAACCACGGCACCGGCATCCACGCCCCGGTCCAGCCGTCCGAGGAACTGGGCGCGATCGTCGGCAACGAGAAGCTGCCGCGCAGCCGGTCATCAGCAAGGTGTGGGACTATATCAAAGGCCAACAACCTGCAGAACCCCGAGAACAAGCGGGAGATCACGGCCGACGACAAGCTGAAGAAGTGTTCGGCAGATTTGCGTGCACGATGTTCGAGATGAACAAGTTCATCTCGGCGCACCTGAAGAAGTAAGCCTTCACGCGTCCCGGTGTCCGCGGGACGCGCTTCCGCCCGCGCGCTATCGCAGGTCGAGGACCAGCGGTTTGCGCGCGGCGGTGTCGGCGACAGACGCGGCCTAGGAGATGCCGGGCGCCTTGCCCCACCACCTCCGGACGGACCCGGTAATGGCGTGGCCGATGCGGACGGTGTCGGATCCGCCCCAATCTTGCCGCCTCGATCTGGTTGAGCCGCTGCTCCACCAGTTGCGCATCCAGCAATTTGCGATCACCCTGCATCGCCGCGACCTGCGCCTCGGGTGGCCACGCGCTGCTCCAGCATTTTCACCCGAACCTGATCTTCGGTCTGCGCGACCATCTCGCGCGCCGCTTTTTCCCGTTGCCGCGCCCGTTCCTGCTGATCGGCCGCCGTAACGCGATCCTCAGGCGACGATCGCTGACACGCCGCCAGCGCACACAGGATCAGCAACGGGGCACAGGCATGACGCATCGACGATCGTCCGATTGGAAATCAGGTCGGCGGCTTATCCTTGCGCCTTTGCCGGGGGAAAAGCTGCGCGCAGGATCACACCTGCAATAAATCTATTTTAAGATTCACTCCCTAGGCCGTCGGTCGAATAGGCGGGACATGCAAAATGAAGTGGTTCGGGCAGCACACGGCGGATCTCAACACGCGTCTGGCATCGGCGCTGTTCGATCGGTCCCCTGATGCCATTCTCCTGATGTCCGGCGGTCAATATGTCGCCTGCAACGCCGCCGCCGAAACCATCTATGAACGGCCCCGGCCGCAGATCATCGGCCATAATCCCATGACCTTTTCGGCCCCGATCGGAGACAGCCGCCCTGCCGAAGAGCATGTGCCCGAACGCGCGCAACAGGCGCTGCGCGAGGGCTGCGCGATTCATATGGCTGAACCTCCGCCCGAATGGTGAAACGCAGCGCTGCATCGTCATGCTGATCCCCATCTGGTTGAAAAGCCCGACGACCTGCTGGTCATCGTGCAGCAGCTCGACGAGACGAGTCAGGTCGTGGATTCCCTGCGCCACGGACTGACCCGGGTCGCGGGTGGCGACCTGACCTATCGCATCGATACGCCTTCCGCAGCGATTGCCAGGCGCTGCGCGCCAGCTTCAACGACACGGCCGCGATGCTGCAAAGCTCGATCGCCGAGATCGACATCGCCTCGCAGCGGGTGCGCGGCGGGGCCGGCGAAATCCGTCGCGCCGCCGATGACTTGTCGATGCGCACCGAGCAGCAGGCCGCCTCGATCGAGGAAACGGCCGCGGCCGTGCAGCAGATCAACGTGACGGCCCAGCAAGCGGCGGTCAGCGGCGCCAGGCGGCGACCGTCGCCACCTCGGCTCAGAGCAATGCCGCCGAAAGCAGCGCCGTGGTGCAACGTGCGATCGACGCCATGGGCGGGATCGAACGGACCCCAGCGAAATTTCCGAGATCATCGCGGTCATCGACGGTATCGCCTTCCAAAAACCAATCTCCTCGCGCTCAACGCAGGGTCGAGGCGGCACGGCCGGCGATGCGGGCAAGGGTTTCTGCGGTCGTCGCCAGTGAAGTCCGTGCGCTGGCGCAACGCTCCGCCGATGCCGCCAAGGATGTGAAGAGCCGTATCGGCGCCTCGGCCGATCAGGGTGCGCGCGGGCGTCGAGCATGTCCATGCCGCCGGCACCGCGCTCGACCGCATCGCCGCGCAGGTGCGCGAGATGAGCGACCTGATCGCCGACATCGCCCATTCCGCCCAGCAACAGGCGACCGGCTTTTCGCAGATCAACACGGCGATCGGCGACATGGATCTGATGACCCAGCAAAATGCCGCGATGGTCAGGCAAACCACCGCCGCGGCGCGCCGATTTGGCCATGGAGGCCAACGGCATGGCCGATACGATCAGCCGCTTCGACCATGGCGCAGGCCATACGACCGCCGACGACATGGCATGGACCCACCCGGCGCCTCGCCGCCTGACCAAGTCTGGAACCGATCAACGCCATGGCGTTCCCGCAGGGAAGAGGGCAGACTGAAGGCCTGACGGAGAGTAGTGCCCCGGTCGGCGCGGCAAGAGTTCCCCGTGGCCGGCGCACGGGCCATGCTTGCAAATCCCCTATGAGGAACGTGAAATAGCGATCCGCGCTGGAATCAATTACAGAATAAACACAGAGTCCCCTCACTCCGGGGAAACATTTGATCCCGCCACACCAATGCGCTTTGCGCAATACCACCACGCTACGACTTAGAATATGTTTGCGACACATTCATGCCATCAGCGTGACAGTTCGGTTTCTTAATTGCGAAAAAATCGCATGACTCAGGAAGTTTGTCGTCAAATTGTCACCGCCTGCTGCAAACAGGGGCCGCATCGTCGTTTAACGGGATGCCTTTCGATGGCAAACAGATGAGTACCGCCAGCGTCACCAAGGCCTATGATCGCTGGTCGCCGGTTTATGATCTGGTCTTCGGCCCCGTCTTCAAAAAGGGTCGCTCCCGCCGCCATCGTCGCCGCCGAACGGATCGGCGGGCGGATCATCGAGGGGTGTCGGCACCGGCATTTCGCTGCCGCAATATTCGGCGGCCAACCGCATCGTCGGCGTCGACCTGTCCGAGCCGATGCTGGACAAGGCGCGCGAGCGGGTGAACGCGCGGCAGCCTCGCCCATGTCGAGCAGATCGCATATGGCGATGCCGAAGCGCTGCAATTCGCCGACAACAGCTTCGATGTGGTCGTCGCGCAATGGCGTCATCACCGCCGTCCCCAATCCGGCGCGCGCCGGATGAGTTCGCGCGCATCTGCCGCCCTGGCGGTGAGATCGTCATCACCACGCGCGTCGGCGCGGGCGATGGTCTGCGCGGCACGATCGAGAAGACGCTGATGCCGATCACCAGCCGCCCGGGCTTCCGCACCGATTTCCGTTCGAACGCTATACCGATTGGGCGGCGACGCGCGGCGACGTGACGCTCGTCGAAAGCCGCCCTGCCCCTGCCTCGGCCATTTCTCGTTGGTCCGCTTCGCCAGCACCAGCCCCAGCCTGAATTTTCAGCCCCCAAGGACACGGCCAATGACGGGTTTTCGCGCGCAGCTCGCCGAACAGCGGTGGGACGATCATCGTTACTATCATCATAGCACGGTCAATCAGAGCCTGCACTTCGTCAGTGCCTGTACCTTCCCTGACCGCCTATGTGCTGCTGTTCATCGACCCGGCGGTCGCCAGTCTGCTCGCCGGGGCGTGGCGATGACCAGCCCGCCAAGCCGGCCACTTTTTTTCTTCGAGCCCAGGGCTATGACCATGTGAACAAGGCGACGCATGAGCATAGGGAAGAGATCAAGGTCGGCTATAACCTCGCGCGTAAGTACGTGCTGATGGGCATTGGGCGCGATCCCGCTGGTGCTGCTGGTCCAGCCGACGCTGTTCGGGACGCTGGAATATCCGGATGGCTTCATGGCCTATCTGCGCCATGTCGGCATCGGCTGGCTGGGTCTGGGCGTCAGCGCGCGATCGTCGTCCGCGTCATGCAGCTCTGGGTCCAGCGCGATCTGAAACCGGCACGGTCTGGGCGACCAAGATCGTCACCGACCCGTTCAACGACTTCAAGATGTACAAGAGCGCGCCCGCCGCCTGATGAAGGGCGAGCGGATGGATCATCACGATGTCGATGACATGGATATCGAGGATTTGAAGGCGGCATAACGTCCGCTTTGGACGAATGAGGGGCGGTTGTCGAAAGGCTGCCGTTGTTTTTCGTCATTGCAGGCGGAGCAAAGCCATCCGAGGTTGGAACGCGACGCTCGGATGGTTTCGCCCGCTCGCAATGACGGATGGGGGGTTGGGGCCTCGCCCGCCCCAACCGCACCGCCAGCGACCTTTCCAGAATACGCCGCCGGATCGCCTTGTTCGCGCCGCCTTCAGATCCTGCGGCGCGTCCGGCGAGGTCCACCACCAGCCATCGTCACGCATCTGTTGTCCCGCTGCAACGAAGCGGTCGCAAATCTCGGCGAACAGGGTGTCGTCGATGTCGAGGCTGAAGATCAGCCGTCCGGTCCCGACCCAGCTCAACGCCAGCCCTTGCGCCCGGAGATAATATTGCAGCATCCAGTTATAGGGCGAGGCGACCGAATAGAGGATGGTCCAGATCGTCTGGACATGCCCGACCGACAAGGCAGCCCGGCTTCCGCCATCGCTGCGTTGAACATCGCGGCCCGCGAATTCCAACGCTCGTCCAGCCCGTCATACAGCGCGGCGACCTCAGGCGTCTCCAGCCGCTGAAGGAAGGCATTCATCGCCCCCCATCACCATGGGGTGCGAGTTGAACGTGCCACGTGCGAAACAGATGTCGACAGGCCGGTCTTCGCGCCAGCGCTTCATCAGATGCGCCGGGCCGCACAGCACGCCGACCGGCAACCTGCCGCCCAGCGTCTTGCCATAGGTGATCAGGTCGGCTTCACCCCAAACATTCGGGCATCCCGCCTTTTCGCCGGGCGGAAGCCCATGAACACCTCGTCGAAGATCAGGATGATACCGTTCGCGCGGCACGTCTCCGCCAGCCGGTGCAGCCAGTCGCGATAGGCGGCCATATCCGCCCCGCCTTGCGCCCGCCATCGACCAATTGCCCGTCCGACGGGGCCGAACCATTGGGGTGCATCGCCTGAAGCGGGTTAACCAGCACGCAGGCGATGTGTCGCGGGTGGCGAGCACCTTGAGCGTCCGCTCCGACATATCGGCCGAGGGTCAGCGTACGGTCGGCGGGGACGGGATTGCCGATGCCCGGCTGCACATCGCCCCACCAGCCATGATAGGCGCCCGCGAACCACAAGACGCGGCCGCTTGGTATGATAGCGCGAGAGTCGCACCGCTTGCATCACCGCCTCGGTGCCGGACGTGTGGAACGACACTTCGTCCATCCCCGAAAGCGCGGTCAGGCGGGACATTGTCGGCGACGACCGGATGGAACGAGCCCAGCACCCGCCCAGATCACTGACCATCGCTGCCCCTCGGCCATGGTCTGCTTGTAGAAGTCGTTGCCGAACAGGTTGACGCCGTAAGAGCCGGTCAGGTCAATCAGCCGATTGCCATCGAGATCGATCAGGATCGGCCCCTCCGACCGCTGGTAAAAGGCTCCAGTCGCCAGCGTGGTCCGCACCTTCGCGAAACTGGAAGGGCACGCGATAGGCACCCGTGAATTGCAGGTCGGAGAGACCCTGAGCGCGTTTCCTCGGTCAACGCCAGCGTTGGGCAGATCGCTCCGCGAACGATGCCCCAGCCGCTCGAACCCGGCGCGGCGCTGATCCGCCACGGCATCGGGCGCGTCATCGACGCGGAAGAAGCGATCCTCGCCATAGGTGTAGAACGGATTCGTCCGGCAAATGCGTTTGGCCATGCGGACGTGGCCGCCCAGCCCCGGATGCTTGGCGCGCGACAGGGTCAGGCGGCGATGCCCTTTCGTCAGGGCGACCGCACCGGCGGAGACGGCCAGCAGGCCAGTGAGAATCGGGTTCATGCGGCCTTTGACCGCGTGCCCATGACGGAGGCATGACAATGCGTGGACCCATCATGCGGTTCTTCCTGAACGAGGACATCAATTTCGTCACCAACCGCCTGCCCCGCCGGTTCGCGACACAATTGATCGGCGGATCGCGCGGATCGAACATCCGCTGGTGGCACGCCCCAGCATCGGCCTGTGGAAATTCTTTTGCCGGCGTCGACCTCTCCGACGCGCGGACGACGCGGTTCAAATCCCTGCGCGACGGCTTTGTCCGCCCGTTGCGCGGGGGCCCCCGCGCGTTCGACAGCGATCCCGACACATTGGCTTCGCCCTGCGACGCACTGGTCGGCGCGCATGGCCTGATCGAGGATGATCGCCTCTATCAGATCAAGGGCTTTCCCTATCGCCTGCACGACCTGATCCCCGATCCGGCGCTGGTCGAGCGGTTCCGCGACGGATCCTTCGTCACGCTGCGGCTGACGGCAGGCATGTATCACCGCTTCCACGCACCGGGCCGATATCGCGATCGAGGGCGTGACCCCTATATCTCGGGCGACTGCTGGAACGTGAACCCGATCGCGCTGAAGCGGGTCGAACGCCCTCTTCTGCCGCAACGAACGCGCGGTGATCGAGGCGCGGACGCTGATTGCGGGCCAGCCGCTGTTGATCGTGCCGGTGGCAGCGATCCCGTGGCGAGCATCCGGCTCCACTGCCTCGACACCGAGCGGACGCTGCGCGAACGCGGCCCAGGCCGCACCCTGCACCGCACGCGTCGCCAAGGGCGAGGAGATGGGCTGGTTCGAACATGGCTCGACCATCGCCCTCTTCCTGCCCAAGGGGATGCGCACGGCCGATCACCTGACCGAGGGACAGGCGATCCGGGCCGGCGATGTGATCGGACGGCCGCAGTAAACGCCACCCGGCGTTCGAAAAACCTTGGACGCGCGGCGACAGTGGATTTAACCCGAAACCTCGGCGGCGGCCCAAGACGATGAAGGGTGCCGCCGATCGACAAGGGCTTTGCCCCTCGCCACCCGTGACACCCTCCACCGCCGCTTTTCAGCGGCCCCCCAAGAGTGGACGTCAGAACTTGACCAATCCCCATTGTCGATCGCGACGGCGACATTGGAGGCGCGACACGCGGCGCCGCCGCGATCCCGGGCTCGGCGGGCCACGCGGGCCTGCAACTGATGGACCGGAGAGCCGCGCGCGCGGGCTCGATGCCGGACGATCGGACAGACGGAAGCGAGCGACCGGCGGGTCATATTGTCGGTTTCCTCGACAGGCTGCGCGCCGCCGCCGTCGCTTCTTCGACCATGGCCGCATTCTGCTGGGTCACGCCGTCCATTTCGGACACGGCGGTGTTGACCTGCTGAAGACCCGTTGCCTGCTGCGCGCCGCGGCCGGGCGATGTCGGAGACCAGCATGTTGATCTCCCCGATCCGGCCAGTGATGCGGGTCAGCGCGGCGCCGGCCTGCGCCACCAGTTCCATCCCGGCATCGACCTGCTCGGTCGAGGCGTTGATCTTGGCCTTCACATCCTGGCGGCATCGGCCGACGCTGCGCCGGGCGCGCACTTCGGAGGCGACGACGGCAAAGCCCTTTGCCCGCATCGCCCGCGCGGGCCGCCTCGACCCGGCATTCAGCGCCAGAAGGTTGGTCTGGAACGCGATGCCGTCGATCACCGCGATGATCTCGCTGATTTCGCTCGACGACCGCTCGATCCCGTTCATGGCCTCGACCGCGCGACGGACCACGTCGGAGGATTGTTCGGCGTCGCTGCGCGTGGTGGTGACGACCTCATTGGCACGCTTGGCGTTGTTGGCGGTCTCGTTCACCGTTTCGGTGATCTCATGCATCGCCGCTGCCGTTTCTCCAAGCTGGCCGCCTGCTGCTCGGTACGGCGCGATAGATCGTCGGAGGCGGCGGATATCGCTCGCGCCGTTGCCGATCCCTGCGCTGGTCGAGACGGTCGATAGCGTGGCCGAAACCGAGTCCATCGCCTTGTTGAAGTCATACTTCAACAGCCGAACGGCCCGGTCAGTTCGGCCTCGATCCGCATGGTCAGGTCACCCTGCGCCAGCGCGTCCAGCCCGTTGCCGATGCTGTCAACGATCAGCCGCGTCTGCTCCGCCTTGGCCCGCTCGGCACCGGCTAGCTGATCGCGGAACGCCACCATCGCCTCGGCCAGTTGCCCGACTTCGTCGCGACGCGGCTCCACCGCGACCTGAGCATCCAAATCCCCCCGGCAAGTCGCCGCATCGCCGCCGTCATCGACGCCAGCGGATTGGCGATGCCCCGGATCAGCGACACATCAACAGAAAGCCGGTCAGTGCGAGGACGGCAAGCGACAGCACGGGGAGGCATTGCGCGACCAGATATAGGTCCTCGCCGCTTCCGCCATCTCCTGATCCATCAACTGCACTTGGGTGCCCTGCATCGAGGGAAATGGCACTATTGGCACGATCGAACGCCGCCTTGTTGGCGCGATAATGACGTTGCGTCGCGGGTCAGTCCTTGCCCCGCCAGTTCGAGAGTCCGTCGGGACGCCGTGGCAAACGGGCTCCAATAGGCCTTGAACGTGCGGAATTGCTCGATGGCAGTGGGCGAGGTCAAGTTTCGTCGAGATAATCCGTATTCTTGGCAATGACGGCTGCGCGTGCCTGAACATCTTGATAAGCGGCGTGCGCTGGTCGGAATCCTCGGCCAGAATCGCCATGACTTCGGACGCACGATAATGGGCGGACGCGGTATTGATATTGGCGATGGCGACGATCTTTTTCGCGACGGCTTCGCCCCAGCGTTTCTGCCGTTGCGTTAAGACGCGATTGACTTATGATTGACAAGACCATCATAATAATCAGCGCGGCCGACAGGACGCCAAACGCCGAGAATAACTTTCTACTGATCCGCAGATTCTTCATGCCCCATCCCTCCAGACCGGTCACTTTACGACAGATATTGAGGAGTGGTTAGCCGCCTTCCGATTCTTGGGTGTTCGGGCGCTCACGGGTCCTGCTTGGCGCTATAACCGCCACCACAAGAAGTCGCAGATGCCTGTCAAGGATTTGAACAGCGGCCGCCGTCCAGCGAAGCCACGCGCCGCCTCGCGCATATCATCGAGCAGGAGGTGCCCCAGCGCATATCGGACTGGCGCAACCGCCGCCGGCCCGATGACGACGAACCGCTACCCGCAACGCCGCCACGTGGCCCCCAAGCCCAGCCCTTTGGGCAACCGTGCTGTGGTGTTGGGGCTGCGTAACTCTGCGGCAGTCACCGATGGGAAGCGATCTATCTGCCAATAGCCTCTTCAGCCGACAGCAGCATGAGACTTTCGGATGCCAGCACGCACGCAGGACCGGGGCTCTCGGAAGCAGTGCATGGGCGTGTTGTGCAAACAGAAGTGGCTTTGAGGGCAATATCGCCGCTGTGGCAACCGCAAGCTGCGGACAAATACCTCACAGGCTCGCCTCATCGCATCGGGCGGGCGGGATGTCCCATGTTCGAGCGGGGCCGACAAGTCCCCGTTGCCCGCACGGGTCAGGGGCCGAAGGGCGGTGGCCTTCGCCGCCGCGCGCTCTCGCTTGCTGGCGCTCAGGCCCGCATCATTCGGATCGCCAGCCCGCTCGACGAACATAGTGGAATATGTAGGAGAAATATCTTTACACTGACGATTAGAAAATCGTGCGGTCGTAGGAGAGGTCAGGCGGTGAGGTTTAACCCGATAGCGGCGCTGGCTTGCGCTTTTGTGCCCGGTTCCAGCCCCAGCGCGCAATCTGCGCCTGTCGCGATCACCATCAAAGCCGATGGCGCTGGGCCGAAAATCAACCGGAATATCTTCGGTCAGTTCGCTGAGAACCTCGGCGCTGGCATCTATGGCGGTGTCTGGGTGGTGAGAATCCCCATACCCAACGTGCGAGGCATTCGGAGCGACGTGGTTCAGGCGCCTGAAGGCGCTCAAGGTTCGAGCGTTCGTTGGCACGGCGGCTGCTTCGCGGATGAATATCAATGGCGCGACGGCATTGGACCGCGTGCCAAGCGCGCGGTCACCGTGAACGGCAGCTGGGGTAACGCGCTCGAGAAGAACGACTTCGGCACGGACGAATTTTCGGCTTCCTCGACCAAATCGGATCTGAGGCCTACATCTCCGTCAACATGGGGTCAGGCAGCGTCAAAGGAAGCTGCTGGCTGGCTTGCCTATATGACCGCCGACCGTCGCACGACGGCGGGAGCGGAACGCGCCGCGAATGGTCACCCCAAGCCCTATCGAGTCGTTTCTGTATCGGTAACGAAAGCTGGAGCTGCGGCGGGGCGTATGGCGCGCCGACTATTATGTCGATGAGATGAAGCGCTACGCGAGGTTCACCCGCAACCTGAACCCGGGCAGCAAGGGACCGACAACCCGGCCGGTGGCTCGATCGCCGGGTCCGATCCGACCAGCGGATCGCAGTCGGTCAGGGGAGGACTGGATACCGCCTACACCGAAACGGTAATGAAAGCGTGGAAGGGCACGACTGGAGTTGGAGCATCGAAGGGCTCTCGATGCACAATTACACCGGATCAGCTGGCCTCCGTCCTTCTCGAGCATCAACTTTGGTGAGCGTGAATACGCCATGCTCATCAAGGACACGCTGAAAATGGAGGATGATCCGCGTCCATTCTTCGGTGATGGACAAATATGATCCTGAGAAGAAGGTGTCGCTGATTTATCGACGAGGGGCGTGGGCTCGCCAAGCTTCCTGTGTAGCAGAGATGGCTTCTACCATCAGCAGAACTCGATTCGCGACGCCATCATTGCTTCGATCAATCTGAACATGTTTGCGCGACACGCCGATCGAGTGCGAATGACCGCGATCGCCCAGATGGTGAACGTCCTTCAGGCGATGATCCTGACGGACGGCCCGAAGATGGTGCTGACCCCCACCTATCACCTTTTCAAGATGTATGTTCCTTTCCGGGGCGCCAAGCGATTGCCGATCAGCTTCGATGCCGGAACCTACAAGTTCGGCGGTGAGCGTGCGCATCGATGCGATTGCTGCGCGTGGCACGGACGGAAAGCTGTGGATCGCGCTCACCAACGTCGATCCCAACAAAATTGCAGACATTGATGGGCGCCGGGCATTCGACGAAGGGCATCCGGCACCGTGCTGACGGCGGCGCGGGTCGATGCCGTCAACACCTATGACAAACCCGACGAAGTTGACCGCAACCGATTTCCGCCAAAGTCACAGGCGGGCGGCTGAAAGTGACCGTGCCGGCCAAGTCGGTGACGGTGCTGAGCGTCACCGAATGATGGTCCTCATCCTGGAAGGTGGAACGCCCTCTGCTCGAAGTCGCGCGTCTCATATGAAAGCCGTTTTGCGTTGGCTGCTGCAGCAGCGGCTATCCAGCCGGTCACGCCGGTAGCGGGCGGCTCGAAACCCATGCTGTCGCCGCGGAGGTGGCGAAGCAGCGTCTCATCGTCTTGAGCGACATAGAAGCCGATCCTGACGATACCCAGTCGTTCATCCGCCTCTTTTCTACGCGAACCAGATCGACATTGAGGCTGGTCGCCGACCTCCACTCACATGAAAAACGGCGATTCACCCGGATTCCATCCGGCGGATCATTGATGCTTATGGGAAGGTGCAACCAAAGCTGGTACTGCATGAGCCGGGATTTCCGACCGCGACAAAGCTGACATCTTTGGTGCGTGAGGGCAGCCCGGCTACGGCATGGCGATGGTCGGCGCCAAGCATGATACAACCGGCTCGCGCCTCATCATCGAGGCATTGACCGGAACGATCCGCGGCCGCTCCTGGGTGTCCATATGGGGCGGCAAACACGCTGGCGCAAGCGCTCTATAGCATCAAAAAAAAAACCGATCGCCGGAAGATCTCAAGCGCTTGATCGCCAAGCTTCGGATTTATACCATTTCCACCGGGACGACAGGTGCACGGATCCGCAAGACTTTCCTGATCTGTTCCACATCGTCAGTCCTGGGGGCTATGGCGCGGGCACATGGACGGGCATTCACGCCCACATCGATGGCGCGGATAATAACGTTATTTCGAACGACTGGCTGCGCGAACATACAGCAGGGGCATGGTCCGCTCGGCGCGATCTATCCGGATGTTGCCTATGGGATGGAAGGGACACCCCAGCCTATCTCTCCCACTGATCCCTAATGGACTCAGTGCCCCGGACCACCCGGACTGGGGCGGATGGGGCGGGCGCTACGAACTCCACCCCCTGTCGAAGCAGATGACGGACCCATCGGGCTTTACGGGTGGCGTGCTGATCGAGCCGAGACCCGGCAATTTGGACGAACGCCACCGACGCCGTCGCCGCTGATCCGCAATCCGGTGGGCAGGGCGATGATACCGGGCGACCGTTCTTACAAGGATTTCCGCGCAACACTGTGGCGATGGCGACCGGACTTCAAATGACTTCGCTGCCCGGGTGGATTGGTCGACCAAAGCTTACAAGGACGCCAATCACCCCCCATCGTGAAGCTCGCAAGCCCGGCCTATATGACGGTGAAGAGCGGGCAGCGCTTCGTTCTGAGCGCCGTCGGATCGACCGATCCTGACGGTGACAGCCTCAGCTACTACTGGTTTCATTACCCGGAGATCGGTGGCTGGAGCAGCGCGATTGGATCCGGCATTTCGCCCAACATCCACACGGTCGATTTCACCGCGCCTGAGTCGATGCTCCTCGCGAGGCGCACTTCATCCTGCCGTGACGGACAAGGGGTCCTCCACTGACGCGCTACGCCGGGGTGATCGTCACCATCGAACCTTGAATGATCCAACCGTCGGCCGGCTGAAACTGACGGCATCCGCGCTCCAAGGGCAACGCAACAAAGGTGCAATTCATATGATACCGTTCTCCGCTTGCTTGCCATGAACCTTGGGTTGTTCGCTGGGCTCATCATGGCAGCTGCTCCGCCGGCAAAAGGCGCGCAGGTGGGCGCGCCAGTCATCCAGACCTGCTTACCGCCGATCCGGCGCCTATGGTCCATGACGGCGTGGTCTATCTATACACCAGCCACGACGAGACGACGCCTCGGGCTTCAAGATGCTCGACTGGCAACTCTACAGTTCGACCGACATGGTGAACTGGACGGATCGAGGCACGGTCGCGTCCCTCAAGACGTTCCCATGGGCTGTGCAGACCAATGATGCACGGGCACCGCAGGTAATGGCCGCGCAACGGCAAATTCTACCTTACGTCCCCATCAGCGTGCCCGGATCGCCGAAGAATGTCATCGCGGTAGCTGTTGCCGACAAACCCGAGGGGCCGTTCACGGATGTGTTGGCAAGCCACTGATCGCCGCCACGACGGTTCATCGATCCGACCGTCTGGATCGACGATGACGGGCAAGCCTATCTCTACTGGGGCAATCTGACCTTTGGTATGTCAAGCTCAACAAGGACATGACGTCCTATGCCGGCCCGATCACAAGGTTGATCGGATCTTCGATTATCAGGAAGGGGCCGTGGTTCTATAAGCACGACAACCGCTGCTACGCATGGCTTTCGCCTCGACCTGCTGCTCTGAAGGTATCGGGTATGCGATGAGTGATAAGCCCACCGGGCCTCGGATCTACAAAGGGCCAATCATGGATCTGATGGGCGCGCCACCGGCAACCATCCCGGCATCATCGACTATAAGGGCGGCTCTTACCTGTTCGGATTCAACTACGAACTGAACTTCGCAATGACGCTGATTCATCACGAGCGCGCGCCGTGAGCGTCGCGAAGTTCGAATATAACGGATGGCGGCCCATCCCGAACCTGCACTGGTGGGATGTCACTCAAGCACCTCAGATCGAAACGCTCGATCCTTACCAGCAGGTGGAGGCAGAGACGATTGCGTGGACATCCGCATCAAGCGTGATCGGGATCGCCGCTATGACTGGGCACCTGGCGTCACAACCGCGCGCAACGCGCAATCAGGCGTCTACGTGACGCACGCTGGACCGCACTTACATTAAAATTGCCGGCGTGAACTTCGGGCCGACGAGGTCCCGACGCTTTGTCGCGTCTGTCGCGAACGGTGTGCGAGCTCCAGCATCGAACTGCACCCGGATCGCGTTGACGGACCGGTCATCAGGACGCTTCAGGTGGCGACCGGCGCAACGGGACAGTGTAGAGCGCGGCACCTCCATCAGCGGCGCGGTGGGCAATCGTGACCTACACGGTTTTCAGGGGCGCCGGTGATCGCGCACTGTTCGATTTCGACTATTGGCGCTTCCTCAAATGATCCTGAGCTAAGCGGGCATGGCATCAAAGCGGTCGGGCGGACGCCTGAACTTTCGCCGAGAAGAGCAATCTTGATCCTGGGCACGATCGGCGCCTTGCGCGAAGGCATCGATCTCGGTCTGATTCGAGTCGATACGGCAGAAATGTACGCTGAAGGCGAATCCGAACGCCTCGTCGGAGAGGCCATCCGGGCAACCGGGATCAGGTTTTCTCGTAAGCAGGGCCTATCCGCAGAATGCTTTGCGCGATCGCCTGCCCCGCGTTTACAAGACGGTCTGGCACGGCTCCGCACCGACCGGTCTGGCCTCTATCTGCTGCACTGGCGGGGCGGCGTGCCGCTGGCCGCCGCAGCGCAGAGCGTTGTCGCATGAATCCCGACGCGCTCCGATAAAGTCGAATTCCGATCTCAGAAGGTCGGAATGTAAAAGGGGCCGGAAATCTTCGGCCTTTTTCCTAGTATCGCAAAGCCTTGCGTGGTGACCCCGACTGGATTGAAACCAGTGGCCTCAGATTAGGATCTGATGCCTCATCCTGCTGAGCTACGGGGCCCCGCGGGGTGTTGATACTGGGACGAGGCATGGTCCAGAGTGGTTTGGCGATGCTGTGCCGCCCCCCTTCCCATTCAGTTGGCCAGTTTCCGGGGCACCACGGGGAAGGGAAGCGGGGCGACAGGCACGCCCTCCTCGGGGCCTTGGCCTCGGCCAAGCTGGCTGGTTTCTGGCCGTGGATTTCGTCACGGCGCCTCGCTCGTGCATTGCGCGGGCGCGGTCGGCAAATGCGGTGCCGACCGGTCGATTTTCCAGCGCCTTGGCTGCACCTGCGCCAGTGCTCCAGCGCGGCCTTGATCGCTTGCGGGGACGGCGCGTCGACTACTGTTCCCCTTGGCGGCGATCTGCGGCGCCATCACCGCTTTTCGATCGCAGTCACCGCAGAGCGGGCATTCGACCTGCTCCGCCGCACGCTGTTCAGCATAGGCGGTCGAGGCGAACCGGGCCTCGAAGACACATGGCCGCTGGTGCAGCGCAGATCGAAACAATCATGCCAGCGTCACCGGCCCGATCGCGCGGCGATGACGGATCGCCGGCGAGCGCTCGCGCACCCGCATCGACCTGCGCGCCGTCGATGCTGGCCAGTCAGGCCGCCGCGTCACCCATGTCGAGCAGAACCTCGCCCCGCTGGCCCTACGACCAACGGTGGTAGCCGTATGTCGTGCAGCCGTCTGATGCTCGCCGGTCTGCGCGGCGGCGACCAGATGGACACCCGCCTCGATCGCGCGGGCCCGCAGGAATATGCCAATGCGCCGCGCCGGTCGGCAGTGAACGCCGCCGGCACCGACAGGATCGTCGCCCCCGCCTCGGTCAAGGCGGCGAACAGCGCCGGGAAAGCACAGGTCGTAACGATGGCGAGCCCAGCCGACCAACCGGCGTATCGACCACCACCGGCTGCTTACCAGCCGCAGGATGCGGATTCACGCCAGCTTTCGCCGCTCGGCAGATCGACGTCGAACAGATGCATCTTGTCCTGGCGTGCGCGCACGGCGCCGCGATCGTCGATGACATAGGCGCGATTGGCCAGCCGCCCCATCCTCACGCCGGATCGCCAGCGAGCCGGGAACCCACACGCGCCATGCTCGGCCGCCGCCGCCTGTGGCCCGCGCGAGCACCAGATCGCCTTCCTCAGGCATCGCTTGTCCGCCGCCCGCGTGCGATCGCGGTCGATCAGCCCGGACATTTCAGGCATAAACAGCATCGCGACACCGCGCCCTCGCCTCCGCGATCGCCCGTTCAGCGTGTCGGCATTGGCGGCGGGATCGATCTCCGCCGTCATTTGCAGCACGGCGATGTCGGTCATGCCGACGGGAGCAGGTCGAGCCCCCTCGCCTGTCGAGTGCGGCCAGATCATCCGAGCCGCCGATGCTGTCGTCGATAAAGACCTGCGGCACGGTGGTGCGGCCGTTCGCCCGCTCGATCATTTCGCGCTGCCCAGGGCCGCCGTGGTAATGTCATCTCCTCGGGCTCGACGCGCCGGAAGCGAGCAGCGCCTTGGCGGGTGCAATAGGGCAGAACGCCGGGGAGATTTCGACC